>OVAN01010327.1:0-15887 GCA_900406275.1 Anastatica hierochuntica | reverse complement strand
TTCCCTTTCAATTGTTACTTTAGGCATCCAAATGACTAGCTCCTTCCTCACCATTGTTCTCATGGAATCGATGTCTATATGACCTAGCCTTGCATGCAACTTTATACTATCACCTTCCATAAATACTTTGTATAATTGATTCCTTGATGTCTTACCTTTTGCGATCAATCTTTTGTTGAGTCCCTAAGTGTCAGGATTTGTAGGCAACTTTATACTATCGCCTTCCATAAATACTTTGTATAATTGATTCCTTGATGTCTTACCTTTCGCGATCATCTTTTATCTCGTAAAGTGAGATAGTCTTCTCTAATTCTAATGTAACAACCTGATTTTATAGATTTACCTATGTTGAGCTTGATCGGCTGCTTCCATATGTTCTTCTTCAGGTTCATGAATATCTGGAACTTCCTCTTCCGCATCGATCTCATTATCGACTTCTCCGACCAAGTTTCCTCCAACTTAAACGCCACCATATTCTCACATGTACCATTGTTTCTAAACTCTCAAAAAGTGAGTCTAAACATTCATGGTTCATCATGTGCCTTTGTGATTAAGTTCTTCTAATTCCATCCTTTCCCTTCATCGAAACACACATCTTTACTTATCATAATTTTTCGATTTATAGGATCGATTATCCTTTAGGCTTTTAAGCCTGGTTTAGTTCCGAGGTGAACTAACAGTCATGATCTATCATCCAAATTCTTAAGGTGTGCGTTCTCAAATTTAGCTTAGCAAATGCACCCAAACATCTGGATATGCTCGACATTAAGTTTGTTTCCCTTAAAAGCTTCATATGGCATTTGCATATTCAACACTCTTGTTACTACTTTATTTATAAGATAGGTAGCATGTCTTATAGCCTCACCCAACAAGTACTTTGGTACTTTACTGTGATTTAAGGTTGTCCTCGTCATCCTTTAAAGTGTCATGTTTCGTCTGTCTACAACTTCGTTTTGTTGAGGAGAGTACAAAGAGGTTAAATGCCTTGTAATTCTTGAGGTATCACAAAGAAATTGAAACTCTGTTGACATGAACTGACCATCTATGTTTCTTCTCAATGGTTAGATGACCACTCCGGTCTCTTCTTCTACTAATATTTTGAACTTCTTGAACTTTTCAAAAGCTTCTCATTTTTCTTTTAAAAGAATTGATCACATGTAGCGAGAGTGGTCATCTATAAGTACAAATATGTAATTGTTCTTGGCGGTTGTAGAGGGCGTGATAGGACCGCATAGATCTCTATGTCCGATCTCAAGCACATGTGAAGCATGATATAAAGTTGAATGCGAGAACGCATACCTTGCTTGTTTCCTCAGTAAGCATGAAGAACATGTTTCCCTTTCAATTGTTACTTTAGGCATCCAAATGACTAGCTCCTTCCCCACCATTGTTCTCATGGAATCGATGTCTATATGACCTAGCCTTGCATGAAATTCTATTGAGTCCCTAATTGTCACAGTTTGTAGGCAACTTTATACTATCACCTTCCATAAATACTTTGTATAACTGATTCCTTGATGTCTTATCTTTTGCGATCAATCTTTTATCTCGTAAAGTGAGATACTCTTCTCTAATTCTAACGTGACAACCTTATTTTATAGCTTGACCTATGCTAATGATGGTACTCTTCAAATCTAGTATTTAGTAAACATCAGCAAAAGTGTTCTTATTTCAGTTTTGCTAATGAAAAGGATTGTTCCTTTACTCTTTATATCAATTCGAGAGTCATCTCCAAATCTTACTTTTCCTGTGGTAGACTCATCGATAGATTTAAAGTATTTTCTATTCCCGATCATGTGGTTACTGGCCCCATTGTCTACGTACCATATGTTATCTTCGTCTAAGCTTGTTTCAAAGTCCTTCAGGTTTACATTCCTTTCGTTGAGATATACTACCTCATGTAGCATTAACTCATCTGCCTCTTGTGTGTCATCATCCTTGTTTTCGCAAGTTTCTTGCATTTGAAGCAATCTGTCAGGACAATTAGATACGTAATGATCATTCTTATCGCATAGGTAGCATACTATTTTGGACAAATCTCTCTCTCCATTGAATCGACCACGTCTTCTTCCTCTCTAATTCGCATTAAACTCGCGGTTCGACTTAGTAAATTGTGTCTTCGAGTTTGTATACATTAACTTGTTTTGATTTTCTTGTGTTTCTCCTTCTTTTTCACCAACTCGTTCCTCATGTGTCCTTAGACGTCCTATGATATCTTCAAAACTTGTGGTTTTAAGATCTAATACTTGTTCTAGAGACACCACTATCTGTATATATTTTCTCCGGGGAAGACTCTTGAGAAACTTCTTAACTAGCTAAGACTCCTCGTTATTTTCACCCAAAGAGGCTTACTTTGATGATATCTCGGACATCTTTTCCACGAAATCATCAATCGTATTGGTGTCCTTCATCTTAAGCATGGTGAACTCTGTCATTCAGGTTTGTAATCGAGCTTCTATAACCCGATCTGCTCCCATATGACGTGCCTTAATGGCTTCCCAAACTTTTTTCGTTGTGTTTAACTTACCGCCTCGGGTATTGACTAGAAGAGTAAATCAGTGGCCATATCGTTCTTCTCACCATCATCGGCCTCATTTTCTAATAGCGAAAGTCGTTCACTATCGAGCTCGGCCAGTAAAATATAATCGTCCAAGTAGTTCGGTTTCTTGCTTTGTCTTGAAAATCTTCTCAGTGGGTTTTGAGCTTTATCGGGTTGAGCTTGATCGGCTTCTTCCATATGTTCTTCTTCGGGTTCATGAATATCTGGAACTTCCTCTTCCGCATCGATCTCATTATCGACTTCTCCGACCAAGTTTCCTCCAACTTCAACCCCACCATCATTCTCACATGTACCATTGTTTCCAAACTCTCAAAAAGTGAGTCTAAACATTCATGGTTCATCATGTTCCTCTGTGTTTAAGTTCTTCTAATTCCATCATTTCCCTTCATCAAAACACACATCTCTACTTATCATAATTTTTCGATTTATAGGATCGATTAGCCTATAAGCTTTTAAGCCTGGTTTAGTTCTGAGGTGAACTAACAGCCGTGATCTATCATCCAACTTCTTAAGGTTTGCGTTCTCAAATTTAGCTTAGCAAATGCACCCAAACATCTGGATATGCTCGACATTAGGTTTCTTTCCCTTAAAAGCTTCATATGGCATTTGCCTATTCAACACTCTTGTTACTACTTTATTTATAAGATAGTTAGCATGTTTTACAGCCTCACCCCACAAGTAGTTTGGTACTTTAATGTGATTTAAGGTTGTCCTCGTCATCCCTAAAAGTGTCATGTTTTGTCTGTCTACTATTTCGTTTTGTTGAGGAGAGTACAGAGCGGTTAAATGCCTTGTAATTCTTGAGGTTTCACAAAGAAATTGAAACTCTATTGACATGAACTCACCATCTATGTTTGTTCTCAATGGTTTGATGACCGCTCCAGTCTCTTCCTCTACTAATAATTTGAACTTCTTGAACTTTTCAAAAGCTTCTCATTTTTCTTTTAAAAGAATCGACCACATGTAGCGAGAGTGGTCATCTATAAGTAAAAATATGTAATTGTTCTTGGCGGTTGTAGAGGGCGTGATAGGACCGCATAGATCTCTATGTCCGATCTGAAGCACATGTGAAGCATGATATAAAGTTGAATGCGAGAACGCATACCTTGCTTGTTTCCCCAGTAAGCATGAAGAACATGTGTCGCTTTCAATTGTTACTTTAGGCATCCAAATTATTAGCTCCTTCCTCACCATTGTTCTCATGGAATCGATGTCTATATGACCTAGCCTTTCATGCAATTTTGTTGAGTCCCTAAGTGTCACAGTTTGTAGGCAACTTTATACTATCAACTTCCATAAATACTTTTGTATAACTAATTCCTTGATGTCTTACCTTTTGTGATCAATCTTTTATCTCGTAAAGTGAGATAGTCTTCTCTATTTCTAACGTGACAACCTTATTTTATAGCTTGACCTATGCTACTGATGGTACTCTTCAAATCCAGTATTTAGTAAACATCAGCAAAAGTGTTCTTATTTATTTTTTTGCTAATGAAAAGGATTGCTCCTTTACTCTTTATATTAAGTCGAGAGTCATCTCCAAATCTTACTTTTTCTGTGATAGTCTCATCAATAGATTTAAAGTATTTTCTATTTTTAATCATGTGGTTACTGGCCCCATTTTCTACGTACCATATGTAATCTTTGTCTGAGCTGGTTTCAAAGTCATTCAGGTTTACATTCCTTTCGTTGAGATATACTACCTCATGGAGCATTAACTCATCTGCCTCTTGTGTGTCATCATCCTTGTTTTTGCAAGTTTCTTGCAGTTTAAGCAATCTGTCAGGAAAATTAGATATGTAATGATCATTCTTATCGCATATGTTGCATACTATTTTGGACAAATCTCTCTCTCCATTGAATCGACCACGTCTTCATCCTCTCTAATTCGCATTAAACTCGTAGTTCGACTTAGTAAATTGTGTCTTCGAGTTTGCATACATACACTGATTTTGATTTTCTTGTGTTTCTCCTTCTTTCTCACCAAGTCGTTCCTCATATATCTTTAGACGTCCTATGATATCTTCAAAACTTATGGTTTTATGATCTAATACTTGTTCTAGAGACGCCACTATCTGTATATATTTTCTCTAGGGAAGACTCTTAAGAAACTTCTTAACTAGCTTAGACTCCTCATTATTTTCACCTAAAGAGGCTGACTTTGACGATATCTCGGACAACTTTTCCAGGAAATCATCAATCGTATCGGTGTCCTTCATCTTAAGCATGTTGAACTCTACCATTCACGTTTGTAATCGGGTTTCTATAACCCGATCTGCTCCCATATGACGTGCCTTAATGGCTTCCCAAACTTTTTTCGTTGTGTTTAACTTACCGCCTACGGTATTAACTAGAAGAGGAAATCAGTGGCCATATCGTTCTTCTCACCATCATCGGCCTCATTTTCTAATCACAAAAGTCGTTCACTATCGATCTCGGCCAGTAAAATATAATCGTCCAAGTAGTTCGGTTTCTTGCTTTGTCTTGAAAATCTTCTCAGTGGGTTTCGAGCTTCATCGGGTTGAGTTTGATCGGCTTCTTCCATATTTTCTTCTTCGGGTTCATGAACATCTGAAACTTCCTCTTCCGGATCGATCTCATTATTAACTTCTTCGACCAAGTTTCCTCCAACTTCAACGCAACCATCATTCTCACATGCACCATTGTTTCAAAACTCTCCAAAATTGAGTCTAAACATTCATGCTTCATCATGTGCCTTTATGTTTAAGTTCTTCTAATTCCATCCTTTCCCTTCATCGAAGAACACATCTCTACTTACCACAATATTTTGATTTATAGGATCAATTAGTTTATAGGCTTCTAAGCCATGTTTAGTTCCGAGATGAACTAACAGCCGTGATCTATCATCCAACTTCTCAAGGTGTGCGTTCTCAACTTTAGAAACATCTGGATATGCTCGACATTAGGTTTCTTTCCCTTAAAAGCTTCATATGGCGTTTGCGTATTCAACACACTTGTTGCTACTTTATTTATAAGATAGGTAGCATGTCTTGCAGCCTCACAACACAAATAGTTTGGTACTTTAATGCGATTTTAAGGTTGTCCTACTCATCCATAAAAGTGTCATGTTTCGTCTGTCTACTCTTTCGTTTTGTTAAGGAGAGTACGAAGCGGTTAAATGCCTTGTAATTCTTGAGGTTTCACAGGAAAATTGAAACTCTCTTGACATGAACTTTCCATCTATGTTTGTTCTCAATGGTTTGATGACTGCTCCAGTCTCTTCTTGTACTAATATTTTGAACTTCTTTAACTTTCAAAAGCTTCTCGTTTTTCTGTTAAAAGAATCGACCACATGTAGCGAGAGTGGTCATCTATAAGTACAAATATGTAATTGTTCTTGGCGGTTATAGAGGGCGTGATAGGAACACATATATCTCTATGTCCGATCACGAGCACATCTGAAGCATGATATGAAGTTTTATGCGAGAACGCATACTTTGCTTGTTTCCCCAGTAAACATGAAGAACATGTTTCCCTTTCAATTGTTACTTTAGGCATCCAAATGACTAGCTCCTTCCTCACTATTGTTCTCATGGAATCGATGTCTATATGACCTAACCTTCCATGCAATTTTGTTGAGTCCTTAAGTGTCATGGTTTGTAGGCAACTTTATTTTATCACCTTCCATAAATACTTTTTATAACTGATTCCTTGATGTCTTACCTTTTGCGGTCAATCTTTTATCTCGCAAAGTGAGATAGTCTTCTGTAATTCTAACGTGACAACCTGATTTTATAGCTTGACCTATGCTAATGATGGTACTCTTCAAATCCAGTATTTAGTAAACATCAGCAAGAGTGTTCTTATCTTCATTTTTGCTAATGAAAAGGATTGTTTCTTTACTCTCTATATCAATTCGAGAGTCATCTCCAAATCTTACTTTTCCTGTGATAGACTCTTTGATAGATTTAAAGTATTTTCTATTTCCGATCATGTGGTTACTAGCCCCATTGTCTACGTACCTTATGTTATCTTCGTCTGAGCTGGTTTCAAAGTCTTTCAGATTTACATTCCTTTCGTTGAGATATACTACATCATGGAGCATTAACTCATCTGCCTCTTGTGTGTCATCATCCTTGTTTTCGCAAGTTTCTTGCAGTTTAAGCAATCTGTCAGGATATTTAGATACGTAATGATCATTTTTATCGCATATGTAGCATACTATTTTGGACAAATCTCTCTCTCCAATAAAATCGACCACGTCTTCTTCCTCTCTAATTCGCATTAAACTCGCGGTTCGACTTAGTAAATTGTGTCTTCGAGTTTGCATACATCAACTTGTTTTGATTTTCTTGTGTTTCTCCTTCTTTCTCACCAACCCGTTCCTCATATGTCTTTAGACGTCCTGTGATATCTTCAAAACTTGTGGTTTTAAGATCTAATACTTGTGCTAGAGACGCCATTATCTATGTGTATTTTCTCCGGGGAAGACTCTTGAAAAACTTCTTAACTAGCTTTGACTCCTCATTATTTTCACCCAAAGAGGCTGACTTTGACGATATCTCGGACAACTTTTCCACGAAATCATCAATCGTATTGGTGTCCTTCATCTTACGCATGTTGAACTCTACCATTCAGGTTTGTAATCGGGCTACTATAACCCGATCTGCTCCCATATGACGTGCCTTAATGGCTTCCCAAACCTTTTTTGTTGTGTTTAACTCACCGCCTCGGGTATTGACTGGAAGAGTAAATCAGTGGCCATATCGTTCTTCTCACCATCGTCGGACTCAATTTCTAATAGCTGTACAAGCTTTCCAACAAGAGGCCCTGCAATAAATAGAAAAGATCTCTTACGTGGAGTTATCTTGTTTGCTCTTGTCCAAAATTTAATGTAAGTGACTTGACATGGAGAAAGTTGGATGAACTTAAAGCACATAAGAGGTCATTTGATCAAGCTAAGCTATCTCATATCGTTGAATTTCAAATAATGAACAATTTGTCTCCACTTATACTGTTCTTTGATGGATGTGCTCTGAATTTAAGAGCCGCTGATTTCCACGACATATCACTTGGTCTATGGATCATTGCCACGACCTCCGGAAGAGAATCATTTAGATTTCAGCAACCTACTTCAGTATTATTAAGTTCGTTAGTTTCCATTTGATCTTGAGTCTCTCTCGGGGTTGTTGAAATTACAGAAGGACAATGTCTTCACGTTTCATGAAGAAAGCTCAGCTGCTGTTGTAAACAGAAACCTGCAAAAAAGGGAAAGATTCAATACAAAGTTGGAACATGAACTTATCATTAATAAGAATGTGTGTCCATGCCACAACAAGTCTGCCTCGGGAACGGTAGTTCAATGGAAGGAACATCCTTCTGAAGAAGCTATTTGGACAGATTCCCAAGATCGCGCTGACAAATATCTTGCATTTCATCCTTGAGGACATGAATGTTCTAAAGAAAGGAGTATTGTTACATGGAATTATATTATCCAATTCGGTTTACTCCATTATGGTTAATTACATTGATTGAGCCAACATATTCGTTTAGTAGGTTTAACTGGTTAAACAACATATATAGGAGTTTAACACCATTGAGAATAATCAATCAAAACCTAAATCATCTTATAATTTATCTTATCTCTTTCTTTCTCATGTATTCATCACCATCATCTCTATAATCGATTTACAGTTCTTAAGGATGACATTTCTTTCTGATCAAGTCATCTTCTAACTGAGTCTTCGTCCTTTTTTAGACCACTCAGTGCGTCTTAGGTCGGAGTTATCTAATATACGCCACCTATTTTTTAATTGCCCGAGTTTGGTAAGGTTCGAATTCTTTTGCATATTAGCATCGTAACAAATTGTTATAATCCTCACATTTTATGTTTAGTTTACTTTGTTTCCTTAGTTTTGCCATGCCAATCGATCGTGCTTTGTTTTATAGTGTCTATTATACATTTTATTATGCATATGTTCTCTTTTGATTTGATTTTTCGCTTTCCTTTTGAGTGTAAAGATATCTACACCTCAATAATCTTTTTATATTATGTTTCTGTTAGGGCAGGATGTTTATACCGGTTCTACAAAGAAGAACGCTCAAACTAAGAGGAAAGACTGTTTCTTTCCTTCTTATTGATGATATATGATATTTGTATGAATTTCTTAGAAGTTAAAGAGTTTGTAAACTCTGTTTCCGATGACGTAGGAAGTGATTGACAATTATTATAAATTCATCTTTCAATGAGATTTTTAAATGATTCATCCAGGAAGTTTGTATCGTTATTCACAACTCGATCTTAAAGCATCACTTACTGGGACATGTACCAATAGTTCATGTGATGTCAAGAGAAACCGAGTGAACATAAATAGTAAATTACCTTGAAACATGATAGGTCAGGTTTTCAAACGATTAAACTACTACAAGCGCACAGATAAGTATGGTGTAGTGGTTCAGAATCGAATCCGCATAAACCAATGATCATCAAATGCGGGCTAAAGCGAAAAGTGAAAGTTGTTAAAGACACTAAACCGAGAATTGAGCAAACAAGAAGCATGAAAGCAAATAACGGATTGTAATCAATCAAGAAAAACGTTGAACACAAGGTATTCTCAAGGGACTTATTCAGATTTGTTGTTGGGGAAACGCTTAAGAACCATCTCGAACTCAAATTATTAATTTAGAACTAACCTACTTCCGTAGCGCTAATTCACTATGTTTTAAGATCCTAGACACTAACTTTGAATCCTAAACATGCATACTAAATGAGTTTGATAAGTTCACAAATTGCTTAAACATCAACTTCCGTTGGTCTAAGAAAATTTGCTCATTTAACATTCATTTAGGCATTTCATCAAACATTTTTGGTGCATAGAACAACCTAAGAACAAAAACTAGGTGATCAAGCTAATTTCAGCATTAAGAATAATGTTAAACAAAGATCCAATTGATAATTCCTCAATCTAACAACCTAACAATCATTGAATCATGAAAACACTATGCAAGAATCTTAAACCCAACTAATGAACTACTCACTCTTGGAAATCAAAACAAGAAATGATGAATTTAAGGAAGACATGATGTATTGAACCAAAATCAAAGAGTATAGGGTTCATAATTCTTCTCGATAGAGTAAGGATTGGAATTCGTCTTCCTTAAGTTTACAAAGCTCCCAGTCTCTTCTAAAATCTCAAAAATAACATAAGAAAAAATAAAGTCTACTCCTTGTGTTTTAATGTCTATCTGGTTCTTCTTTTTTTAATTCTAGTTCAGTTCAAGTCGGTCTGCGTTGGGATAGGGATTGGCCGATCAAGGACAGGGATCGACCTATACATGACAAGGATCGGTCGACCCCTGTCCTTTTGTCTGGGTGAGTGCAAATCTTCAAATTACAGGGATCAGTCGATCCTTATCTATTTCAGTGCGTTTGAAGTTGCAATGCTCATTAAAGCTCCCACATTGCATTCATATGTGCTATTTTCCGCATAACGAACCTATAACATGTGAAAACAATAAAGAACGCCAAACAACTCCAAAAAAAACCAAGTATACATTAAACATCATTTTTCTCGAATAAAACATAAGTACAAAGCTATAAAAAACGAATACTTTAAATCCCCCACAGTTGATCTTTGATTGTTCTCAAGTAAAAGAAACGAAGATTAAGCCAAAGGGAAAAGAAGTTTTGAAAACAAGTGGACTCTTACACTTTCAGGAAACCTTACTTTGCACTTAAGATTCGTTGACTACATAAACCTGAATCAATCAGAACATTCTCCCGGAGAACCTCTGCATGACCTCGCAAGCCCATCCATACTCTAAAATCTGAACCTGCAAAACTCGCATTCATGTTATTAACTCTCTACATTCATTCAGAAGGATGTAAATCTTTTAACGAGATAACTCTCCATCAGGAATAACAGGCTGAGTGATGAAATGGCTATTTAGTGGTAAGGCTATAGTGTTCGAGATTCTCAAACTGCGTCAGAATGCAAGACATTATGCAAAATCGCAGGAGAGAGAGTATATTGATAACTATGATCCCTAAATACCCAAGCATAAACCAAACATGTACAATCTTCAAGGTATACAAAACAAAAACATAACAAGTAAAAATTGATTTCCTTCCAAGATACTACATAAAAACACTAAATTTCATCTTTTTTACATACGAAAATCAGAGGGAAAATCAGCTATACAGAAACATTTTATATCAGCAAAATACCCATACACAATAAAGAATTGCAACCATAACCATTTTAAAGTAATAAATACTCTAACATCATCTAATAGACACACAAAATCGTGTATAAACAACCTAAAAGTTCAATCCTACATAAGTAACCATGATGATCATGTTTACCCTATTCTCTCCATTGTTTTTGCACATGTATGCATATAAGATCAAAGAGAAATGCAAAGAGGATCAAATGAGATAAGGTGAAGTGTTGTGCCAGACTAAAAATGAGTCTGGTTACTTTGGATTACTGAAAAAGAGTGGAAGAAAATGGGGATGTAATCTTGAACGATTAGTTATGAATTCCTGATTTCAAGTCCCTGATTCAAAGAAATTAAGTTCATTAGTCGTTTTGACAATTTAGAGTTAAAACAATCCAACAAGAACTTGAGTCCGAAGCTTTCTGATGGGGAGTCTGGTCATGAAGTTTTCCGCACAAGCACAAAGTAATAGTCTAAAAATCATCATTAAGTGCAAGCGCCCAGAGAAGAACACACCAAAAAGACTCAATAAAAACATGAAAATGACTCGATAGTTGACTCTAAATTGACTCAAAAACACACCCAAAAAAGAAAAACATGAGTAACAACCTCTCGCCAGACTTATCTCACACTGTCTTGGTGGGAAAATAAATCTGGAGAAGGGGTGTAGTCAAAGGATAAAGAAAAACATAAAAGAAAATATAAAAGGCGTGCCCTGGGTTGCTATGGGGTTCTTTGGTCCTTAAAAAAGAAGGCGCTCAGACACCAAGAACTCATGGCATAGAGCGGGGTACACATGCTCTCGAAGCCCCAATAGGATTTCTACTGCCATCCTTTGGAATATGTCATAAAGATCTTCTCGAATCCCAAATGCAACGAGAAGGTGAACATCTACCGCGCGAGTCATAGAGAACTCAATATGCTGCAAATCAGCCAAGGATGCATCATCGCGACGACACACCTCGTAACAAGACGGTTTGCAAGATGTTCTGAATTGGTCTTCTTGAAGTGTCGCGGAAACACATGCTCTTGTTGGTATCCTTTCCTTTGGGTTTGCTTCTTTCTCATCATTCCTGCAAAAGTAACACTTAGAAGCATTCTAAGTATCTATTTAATTCAACACAAACATGAAAAATTATCAACTCTAGACAAAGAGTATTGTTCGTGCATCTATCATACTAAGAAACACAATCATTCATCAAACAATTACCAAGCATCAAGAACATTCGCATAAACACATCAATTTTCGTTTTGCAAGAAAGGCACAAGTTCGAATCATCAAATTCATTTCAATCAAGCATCCCAACAGTTACATTCATGCCTCCAAAGGACAAGAACATCAAAATCAAGGAAAAACATGAAGAACAAGTTTTCTCGCAATCTCCAGACGTCTAATACGTTCATAGAACAAATTCACCAAATTCAATCCTCAAATCAACTAATCTTGCATGGGCCACTGAAGAAGAAGAATATTGAGGAATTGGACCCGAGCGGAATGAAGTTGTGCAAAATGAACGAGTTGTCCTAAATGCCATGCAAATTTTCACTCCTAAAATTCATTTAACATGTAGATATCATCATCCATTAACTAAAAACAAAGCAAAATCTAAAGAATCAAAAGTTCCCAAATTTGCCCTTAAATTTTAGAAACTTTGAGGAGAGATTGTGTGTATATATACCTTTGAATCTTCAAAAACTGATTAGATAGAATGAAACATGGTGAAAACTAAGCAATCCAGGCTCAATAATCACTCATATCGGTTACGAAAAGAGAGTGATATGTGGATTCAAAGGTGGATGTCAAGAGAGGAAAAGAAATTAAAACCTAGAAATATGATGTTCGTCGTGTGACATAAGGTGTAATCCAACTCTACTAGCAAGTGATAGAACTTCCCATAGACTAAATGATATGATGTTGTGCCTGAGAGTGTCTTCTAAGCAGTTGGGTATACCCATAATGCTTCATCAAGCTTCGTAGAACAATCTTTCCGTATCTTGCCAACTATCTTCTCCAAGATTCCTTAATTTTCTAGTGAAAATCTCAACTTGTCCGCTTGTCTGAAGATGATAATGTGTAACTAACTTATGTTGAGCTCCATGCTTATTCAACATACTCTCAAAAAGCTTGTTGATGAAATGAGATCATACATCACTAATGACGACTTTGGGAACTCCTAATCGCGAGAAAATCATTGATTTACACATCTTTAAGACTATCTTGACGTCATTGGTGGGTTGACCAGCGCCTCAACCCATTTAGAAACGTAGTCTACAATAACTAAGATGTATGAATTTCCATAGAATGGTGGGAATGGTCCCATGAAATCAATACCCCATACATCAAAAACCTCAACTTCCAGGATGAAGTTCTGAGGCAACTCGTTCCTCTTGTTAATGTTTTCCTTTCACTGACAAGGATCGCACTTAGAAACGAAATCATGGGTGTCTTTGAACAGTGTAGACCACCAGAATCTTGCCTATAACACCTTCAAAAAAGTCTTGAAGGTGGAAAAGTGACCAACATACTCAGAACCATGACAATGATAAAGACTACCTTGTACTTCTTACTCCGTGATACACCTAGGAAAAAGACCTTTTGAGCATCTCTTTTAGAGAAAAGACTCATCCCTGAAATAATGTTTGGCGTCTTTGAGGAACTTCTTCTTCGCATAGCCTGCAAAATTTGTGGCTCTATATTAACACTTAGATAGTTTGAAAATTCTGCAAACCAAGGAATCCCATCAAGAATATGTCTAATGGCGAGACTATCAACTCCATCCAAATACTCATCCTCCAACAAGGTGACCATGCAGACATTTTCCTCCGGAGACTATCATCAAGTGGAGTATCAACTTCCAATCGTAATCGAGACAGATGGTTAGCAACACCATTCTCGATCCCACATTTATACCATATCATCATATCAAGTTCCTGTAACAGCAAAATTCATCTCAACAGTTTCGGTTTAGCATATTTCTTAGATATCAGGTACCTTAAAGTCGCATGATCAGTGTAAACAATGAATTTGGATCCCACCAAATACTATCTGAACTTCTCAAATGTATAAACCACAACCAACAAATACTTCTTATTAGAAGCATACTTGATATGAGTGTCATCAAGTGTCCTGCTAGCATAGTATATCACATGGACCTTCTTAGCATAGTCACTGGAGTCACAAATCCCCTAGAAAGGCAAATCCAGGTCTGGTGGTTGTACAATTGGACCACTAACAAGAGCCTCCTTGATTGTCTAAAAAGATGACAAAAATTTTGCATCAAAATCAAATCTCACATCCTTTCAGAGGAGGCGAGTCAGAGGTCTGGCTATCTTAGAGAAATTCTTGATGAACCGTTTATAGAAACTTGCATGTTGCAGGAAGCTTCGAATATCCTTAACTGTAGTAGGAGGCTGAAGACTTGTCATCATTTCGATCCTCGCTCAAAGATCTTGTGACCCAAAACAAACCCATCCTGCACCATGACATGAAACTTCTCCCAGTTGAGCACCATATGCTTTTCCTCACATCGTTCCAAGACCCTAAAATGGTTAGATAGACAGTTAAAGAACGATAAACCATAGACAGAAAAATCGTCCATGAAAGCCTCCATGGTATCCTCAATCGAGTATATGAAGAAGGACATCATGCATCTCTAGAATGTAGTTGGTGTATTGCACAGTCCAAACTTCATCCTCCGGTAAGCATATGTCCCATATGGACACGATATTGTAGTCGCTTCCTAGTCCGGCGGAATGATGGGAATTTGAAAGAAAGATGAATGACCATCAAGAAAACAATAATAAGGATGATTAGCAAGTTTCTCAAGCATCTGATCAATGAAAAGAAGAAGAAAGTGGTTCTTTCTGGTGGCTGAGTTCAGCTTTCTATAGTCAACGCACATCTTGTGGCATGTGATAGTCCTGGTGAGAATGAGCTCGTTCTTCTCAATGGTGATGATAGTGATCCCACCCTTCTTTGGAACTACATGGACTTGACTCACCCATGTACTGTCAGAGATGGGATAAATCACAGCTACACCCAAAAGTTTCAGAATCTCCTTCTTGACAACTTCCATAAGTTTTGGATTAAGTCTCCTTTGATGTCCAATGGAAGTCTTGGATTCATCCTCCAAGTGGGTCCTATGCATGCAGATATCTTGGGAAATACCTATGGTATCAACTAAAGAGTACCCCAAAATTTTTCTATACTTTCTCAATTTTGAAAGAAGCAAGGCGGTCTCAACATTACTCATATTAACGTTAATAATCACATGATATTTATATTTGAGATCCAAGAAAACGTACCTCAATCCTGAAGGAAAAGGTTTAAGTTCGACCTTTGGAGCTTTCAGCTCGCTCCAATCTGACTCGCACTTTTCCACGAGTTCTGTAGATGTCGCAGATGGCTCCTCGAGCTTGATGTACGCGTTCTTCTTCTCAATTTTTGGTGTTGAAGCTAGGAATGCGGAAACGTTTGATGAGTCGTCATTCAGGAATCCATACTCACTCTCAATCTAAGTAAAAACAACTCTCCGTGGATCACCCGTGTGCAACTCTTCTACAGACTCCTCAATCACATCTGTCAGTGTGTCTACCCAAAAAGTATGCCCATCAATGGTAGGCTTCTTTATAGACTTCTCAATGTTGAACCTGATATATCTCGGTTTTTACTAACTTTTAATGGTGTTTTTGTTTGTTTTTGAGACTTTTTGGAGTCTTTTGGTGTTCTCTGGTGTTTTTACAGGTTTTAGGTTGCTTTGGAGAGAAATGAAGAAATTTGGACAAAAAGAAAGTTATGAAGATTATGCTGATAGATCAGAAGTTTGGCCTAAAGTGAAAAGGTTCACACCGTTGGATCAAGCTGAAATTTGGATACAAGATAGCCACGTGAGTTAGTTTTCATATGGAGGTGGTTTGAAGACAACCAACGGTGCGATCAAAAGTTATGGTCATTTTCGTAATCACATGCTGTCCAGTTACGGGAATTTCCTTTTTTGCCCAAGAATTTCCAGATTTTGCAGAAAAGACCCCAAAACTTATGTAAATACTTTAGGAAAAAAATTAGGTTATTAGACTAGATTTTTCACAGACTTTGTAGCTTTTTCTTTGTATGCTTTTGGGGAGACGAATCTCAGACTCCAGAACC
>OVAN01010326.1:0-15889 GCA_900406275.1 Anastatica hierochuntica | reverse complement strand
TAAACTCTCCTAGGCATTTCAATCCTTGGACGATACCTCACATACTACAATAGACCCCGTTAATCTTGCGGGCTAGGAGCGGTTGGTCGAAGCTATCGGCGAGGTTTCGGACAAGCTTTAAGTACGATTCCATTCTATCGTCTCTGGCTTCATACTCGCCGCTGAACTGATTCGCTATGAGCTAGGAATCGCAATATGCTTGAATGTTGCGTATTTTTAGTCCATGAGCGAGTCGTAACCCGGCAATCAGGGCCTCGTGTTCGGCCTCATTTTTTAAGGCATGAAACATCAATCGGAATGACTATTCCAGAACTTCTCCTGTTGGAGAAGTGAGTCGAATTCCTATTCTTGATCCTTGCTTGGACGAGGATCTGTCAAAGTGCAAGATCCAGGTTGCGTTTGGCTCGTGATTTGCCGCCCTTTCCGCGGAAAGTTCGGCCACGAAATCAGCGAGTACCTGAGACTTCACAGCGGTCTTTGTTCGGGTCTCGATGTCATACTCACTTAGCTCGATTGCCCATTTTTCTAATCTCCCCGACTGACTGGGACTGTGGAGAATAGTTCGTAATGGCAATGACGTGAGTATGATGATTGCGTGCGATTGGAAGTATGGCCTTAGCTTTCAGGCTGACATTATGACAGCGAGTGCCAGTTTCTCCATCAGCGGATATCGCGTCTCTGTGTCTAGTAAAGTTTTACTTACGTAGAAAACTGGCTTCTGTTCTCTGCATTCTTCTCTGATGAGAACTCCGCTTACAGCCGTTACCGACACCGCGATTTATAGGAACAACGGTTCTCCGTTGACAGGTTTTGCGAGAATCGGAGGTTTGGTCTCGTAGTTCAGTGTATTTGTGATATCGTTATTTAGTAATAGTACTTCTTGAGATGCATCACGTTCCAAGTTCTTGGAACTTTGACGTCCTGCATTGTGGCAAGTTCGTACGCACCTAGTCGGACAACTTTTGTAACTTTGTACGGTCCTTCCCAGTTCGCTCCGAGGTTCCCTGCGTTTTGTTGGGCAGTGTTCTTGAAAACTTTGTGTAACACTAGGTCGCCTTCCTTGAACATGCGGCTGCGTACGTTTCAGTTATAGTACTTTGCTGCCGCTTGTTGGTAGTTTTGGATTCGTACGAGGGCCTAGTCTCGGCGCTCATTAATAAGGTCGAGTTCGTCGAGCAACATTGAGTTGTTAATGTCTTCTCGTTCTCGGAGCAGCATTCTGCGTACTCCGGGGAATTCGACTTCCGCCGGGATAACGCATTCTATCCCGTATACGAGAGCGAAGGGAGTTTCTCCTGTTGCTCTCCTTGGGGTTGTCCGGTGAGACCAGAGGACTCCTTCGAGTTCCTCCGCCCATCGACCATTTTTGGCGTCCAAGCTCTTTTTGAGTCCGTTCAGGATAGTGTTGTTGATGGTTTCGGCCTGGCCATTACCTTGTGGGTACCTTGGGGTAGACTTTGTCAATTATATCTTCCATTTTTCGCAAAATGCCTCGAATCTTGTCGAAATAAACTGGGCCCGTTGTCCGTTACGATTTCGTAAGGTACACCGTGCCTGCATAAGATGTTCCTCCATACGAAACTTTTGACTTGGGCGTCTTTGATGCTCGCATATAAGTCAACCTCGATCCACTTTGAGAAGAATTGGGTTAAGACTAGCCGAAAGCGTTTCCACTTTGATCTGTGCATAGGGCCGACGATATCCATTGACCATCACATGAATGGATATGGGGCCGAAATGGAAGAGAGGAGCTCGGCGGGCTGGTGGATCGTGGGCGCGTGCCTTTGGCATTTTTCGCAATTACGTGCGAATTTCTAGCAATCTTTTACCATCGTCGGCTAGAAGTACCCATGGCGTTTGATTTTGATTGCGAGCGATCTCCCTCCAGCGTTATTTCCGCAGGACCCTGAATGGACTTGTTCCATGATCTTTCGTGACTCTTCGCCCTCTACGCATGTCATTAGTGACCCAGAGAATCTCCACTTGAAGATTTTCCCGTCTACTAACACGTATCGGGCGGCTTGAATCTTGATTTTTCAGGCTGCCCATTTTTCCGAAGGGAGGGTTCCTTCAGGAATGTATGCCCGGATTGTTTCCAACCACAGTTTGTCTCAGCCGAATTCGGACTATCCCGAGTCTTGCTCGGGCGGAGCGTCGATTTCATTGGCATCCTTGGCTAACGACTTGATTAGGTTAGCAACAATCGGAGGACCGATGCTTGGGTGTTTTAGGAATTCTACGGGAATCACCCGGATAAGACTGGGGTCCGAACTTGAAGCTAGGGTGCAAGTGCGTCGGCCTGCATATTCTCCGAACAGGGAATTCGCGTGAGGGCGAACTAGTCGAAGATATCGGCGAGGTTTCGGACAAGCTTTAAGTACGATTCCATTATATCGTCTCTGGCTTCATACTCGCCGCTGAACTGATTCGCTACGAGCTAGGAATCGCAATATGCTTGAATGTTGCGTATTTTCAGTCCATGAGCGAGTCGTAACCCGGCAATCAGGGCCTCGTAATCGGCCTCATTGTTTGAGGCATGAAACATCAATCGGAATGACTGTTCCAGAACTTCTCCCGTTGGAGAAGTGAGTCGAATTCCTATTCCTATTCTTGCGTTTGGCTCGTGATTTGCCGCCCTTTCCGTGGAAAGTTCGGCCATGAAATCAGCGAGTACCAGGGACATCGCAGCGGTCTTTGTTCGGTTCTCGATGTTATACTCACTTAGCTCGATTATCCATTTTCTAGTCTCCCCGACTGACTGGGACTGTGGAGAATAGTTCGTAATGGGAATGACGTGGGTACGATGATTGCGTGCGATGGGAAGTATGGTCTTAGCTTTCGGGCTGACATTATGACAACGAGTTCCAGTTTCTCCATCAGCGGATATCGCGTCTCTGCGTCTAGTAAAGTTGTACTTACGTAGAAAACTGGCTTCAGTTCTCCGCATTCTTCTCTGATGAGAATTCCGCTTACAGCCCTTACCANCTTACCGTCGTTACCGACACCGCGATATATAGGAACAACGGTTCTCCGATGACAGGTTTTGCGAGAATCGGAGGTTTGGCCAGGTAACTTTTCAGCTGTTGGAAAGTTTGTTTGCATTGCTCGGACCACTTGAATTCCTTGTTCCCTCTTAAGACGTCATAAAAAGGAAGGCACTTTTCCGTATACTGAGAGATAAAGCGATTGAGCGCGGCGATTCTCCCAGTTAGTTTTTGTACCTCTCGGTNGTCGTAAAAAGGAAGGCACTTGTCCGTAGACCGAGAGATAAAGCGATTGAGCGCGGCGATTCTCCCAGTTAGTTTTTGTACCTCTCGGTTGCTCCGCGGAGAGGCCATTTAAACCAACGCGCTAATCTGTTTTGGGTTAGCCTCAATCCCTCTGCAAGTGACGAGATATCCGAGGAACTCTCCCGAGGCAACCTTAAATCTGTACTTTGCTGGGTTAAGCTTCATGTTGTGCAAGTTTAGTCTCTCGAAGCATCTTTGTAGATCGGCTACGTGGTCTTGCTCTTCGAGAGACTTCACGAGCATGTCATCGATGTACACCTCCATAGTCTTTCCAAGTTGTTTGGAGAACATACGATTGACGAGTCGCTCATAAGTTGCCCCGATGTTCTTGAGGCCGGAAGGCATTACCCTGTAGCAGTACGTGTCGCGGTCAATGATGATTGTGGTTTTCTCGCGATCATCAGGATTCATCATCATCTTATTATATCCCGAGAAAGCATCCATGAACGATAACAGCTTGTTCCCTGCCGTAGCCTCGACTAGGCGATCAATATGCGGCAACGGGAAGCTGTCCTTCGGACATGCTTTGTTAAGGTCGGTGAAGTCGACGCAAACCCGCTATTTCCCATTTTTCTTTTTGACCACGACGGGATTAGCGAGCCAGTCCGGGTATCTAACTTTGGTTATAGCCCCGACTTTGAGGAGCTTTTCGACTTCGTCGTTGACCGTAGTAGCACGTTCTTGTCCCAATTTCCGCCTCTTCTGCTTAACAGGTTTGAAGGTCGGGTCGATGTTGATTTCGTGACACGTCACGTTGATATCAATTCCGGGCATGTCTTCTACGGTCCAAGAAAACGTGTTAAGATTCTCTTTCAAAAAAGAGACGAGCTGTGCTTTCATGGGGCCGCAGAAATCAGCTCCGATCTCGACGCAACGTTCAGGGAAGTTTTCGTCGAGGCAGGTCAAGATAACTGGTTCGCAGGTTGGTTCGCGCTTCTCTTCCAGAAGTTCGACTTTCTGTAACTGCCAGAAGATCTTGGTTTGATCTTTTTCCGGGGTGTCTTCGGTAGAAACCGATTTCTTTTTCTTTTGGGAGGGGAGTGCCGCAACTAGATTTTTCCGCTTCAGTTCGGCTGTGAAGTAGATTTAAGAAACGTTACGATTTCCGTGAATTGTTTCGATGCTGAAGGGGGTCGTAAATTTGAGACAGTAATGGTTCGTGGAAGGTACAACTCGCATGTAGTTTAACCATGGAACGCCCACGATTGCGTTGTACGAAGCTGGGCGATCTATAACCAAGAATTCCACGATATTTTCTACGCCCCTAGCTATCACTGTAAGGTTAATTGAGCCGAGGGTCATAGTTGCTTCTCCTGAGAGACCGACTACCGGACTCGGATTTTCCGAGATCCAGAGAGTTCGACGTTCATTCTCTCGAGAGTGTCTTTAAAGATGATATTAGTCGAAAATCCAGTATCGACTAATATCCTCGCGACGTCGATGTCATGAATGGTCAACTCGATGACAAGAAGATCGTCACTAGGGTTGGCCTGATCGGCCATTGCTTTATCTTCGAAAGAGGCAATGATATCGTCTGTCGTTTGGGACATATCGTTTCCTGCTCAAATAGTGATTTGGCGTGAAAGAAATCTCGTGTGTCCCCCTCCTTCTAGCACCAAACTGTGGAAACCGAAATTCACACTGTCAATGTTATGTGGTTCACGGATTCTCTGTGGCCAAAAAGCGACGAGATCAGTCGATGAATTCGAGAATTTAAGTTAAGATTACAAAACTAAACTGCGAAGACAGTAAGATGGAAATCATGAGTAAATTAGATACGAAAAAAGATTGCGATATTGCAGTAAATAAGATTCAAACTACAAAACGAAGATGTGACAGAATGGAATCAATACGAGACAGATTGTGAAGCGAGATGCATATAACAACGATAAAGTAACAGGATTCAGATAAGTAAAACATAAGCGAAGAACAATACGAATACAAAAGTAAATCGTAGATCTAAACAGAATCGTAAACGAAGAACAATATGAAAGTAAACGAAGAACAACTCGTCAAACACAGTTAACGAAGAAAGTAAAGAGGGATCTTATTCAAATTCGTTGTCTGAGCGTGCGCAACCGGTGTTTAAGCCGTGGCCGCAAGATCTGCTGGTGAAGAATCTCTAGAACTACAGCGTGGACTCGTTACCTAGTTCAGACGCAGCTCGCTAACGAGTACAGAGATAAGAAACCCTAGTTTTTTCTAAGTGCTTTGCAATGACGAGAAGTCCTCCCAACCATCATCCCTTCCACCGCTTATATAGATCTTCGTGGGCTTGGCTCGTTTCCTTTTCCATCCTCGATTTGTGCTTATCCCTTTGTGGAAATATTCCTTTTCCGTGATTCGCATATATCCTTTTCCGAGATCTTTCCTTATCCTTTCGGCTTTGACTTTAATCGCGAAAACCCTAATTAAACCGTCATTGCAAATGGGCCGATTCTCGTCCAGAATCGTAACCAGACTGATCATCGCGGTTTGGAACCTTTCGGCCCGTTTCGCAGCTAAATGACTTTTACGATTCCTTTCGGAGAAGTCATTCTTCGTATGGGTTCACAATGATAGTTTCGTGGAATGACAGGATCGATCGTACAGTTTAGACTTTTCTGGTGCTCAAGTTAACCGTCATCACTTTATGCGATCGATACGAAATCCTACGGAAAAGATGAATCCTCACGATTGTCATTACGACGGTTTGACGCGAATTCCAATCGAGACAAAATGAGAGATGATCAAATAACGATTCAAAGGAGATGATGATTGGATAGGACGAGGTTTGGTTCACAAGTAACGACCAAACGTTGTCCGTGTCTTAGCGTCGATGGGCGTCAGGACTGTGCGTTGGTCTTGACGCCAATTGGCGCCAAGACAGGCCATCTGTCTTGACGCCAATTGGCGCCAAGACCATGCCCTGGTCTTGGCACCAATTGACGTCAAGACAACCCTTCCGTCTTGGCATCAATTTGTGCCAAGACCGTTCCCCGGTCTTAGGCGTCAATCGGTGCCAAGACGTTCTTCCGAAATGATGCGATTTTCCGATGATCACGGAGGTTTCGTATCGTTCCCGAAGTTCGTAATGCGAGGTCTTTCGAGAGTTATCCATAGAGGTTTCTCCAAAATGATTCGGTTATCCTATGTTCTCAGTGGTTTCGTATCGTCTCGAAGTGTGTATCTCGGGGCCTCTCGGAGTCGTCTGGAAGTCTCGGGCCTTGATTTCGATGTTGCCGTTTTTGACCCCAACAAAATTCGGCACCTCAAGAAAAGTTAGGGTTTCCTGGCTTTCCTTCGATTACGAAAATCGAGAGTGCGAATTTCGGTCCCCACAGTTTTGCGCTAGAAGGAGGGTGACGCGGATTCTTTCACGCAAATCATAGATCGATCAGGAAACGAAATGTCTAGACTAATAGACAATTTTTTCGTCTCTTTCAAGGATAGAGCAACGACCAATCAGGCCAACCCTCGCAACGATCTCCTTGTTATCGAATTGACAATTCAAAATAGCGATGTCGTGAGAATATTAGTCGCCACTGGCTATTCGGCTGATATTATCTTTAAAGACACTCTCGAGAGGATGGAAATCAAATTCTCTGAAAACACAAGAAGCCCGAGCCTAGTGATAGGCCTCTCGGGATAAGCTACTATGACCCTCAGCACGATTAACCTTACGGTTAAAGCTAGGAGTGTAGAAAAAATCGTGGAGTTCTTAGTTGTAGATCGCTCCGCTTCATACAACGTGATCATGGGTGTTCCGTGGAAAAACTCTATGCAAGTCGTACCGCCTACATACCATTATTGTCTCAAATTTTCAACCCCCTTCAGAATCGAAACAATCCGAGGAAACCATAACATATCGCAGGTTTGTTTCGCATCCGAACTAAAACGTAAAAACATGACAGCGGTTGCTTTCTTTCAAAAGAAAAAGAAAAAAGATTCTGGCGAAGACGCCTCAGAACAAGATCAAACCGAGATCTTCTGGTAGTTCTAGAAAGCCGAAAACTCGGAAGAGAAACGCGAACCAACTTGCGAGCCCATTGTCTTTGTATGCCTCGACGAAGAGTTCCCTGAGCGTTGCATCGAAATCGGCGCTAATCTCTGTGATCACATAAAAACATAGCTTATAGCTTTCTTATAAGAGAACCTTTGCACGTTCGCTTGGACCGCAGAAGACATGCCATGAATTGACATCAACGTGACATGTCACAAACTCAATGCGGATCCGACTTACAAACCTGTCAAACAAAAAAGACAAAAATTGGGACCAGAACGCGCTACCGCGGTCAACGATGAAATTGAAAAACTCCTAAAAGTTGGATCTATAACAGAAGTTAGATATCCATATTTGCTCACCAATCTCGTTGTATTCCAAAAGAAAAACGGAAAATGATGAGTCTGCGTTGATTTCACCGATCTCAATAAGGCATGCCCGAAGGACAGCTTTCCCTTGCCACACATTGATCGCCTAGTAGAGGCCACAACGGGAAACAAGCTCTTGTCATTCATGGATTCTTTTTTAGGATACAATCATAATATGATGAATCCTGACGATCGTGAGAAAACTACGTTCATCACCGATCGCAGAAGGTATTGTTACAAGGTAATGCCTTTTGACCTTAAAAACGCCGAGGCAACTTATCAATGACTCGTCACTCGTATGTTCTCCGAGCAGCTCGGGAAGAGTATGGAGGTATACATTGATGATATGCTCGTAAAATCTCTCGAGGAGAAAAACCATGTTGTCGATCTACAAAAATGTTTCGAGAAATTAAACTTGCATAATATGAAGCTCAACCTAGTGAAATGCATGTTCACTGTGGCATCAGAAGAATTCCTCGGATATCACGTCACATAGCGAGGGATCGAGGCTAACCCAAAAAAATCAATGCATAGGTCGAGATGGCCTCTCCAAAAAAAACAAGCGAGAAGTACAGAGACTGACCGGGAGAATCGTCGCACTCTATCGCTTCATCTCATGGTCAACGAACAAGTATTTTCCTTTTTACGACATCCTGAAAGGGAACAAAAATTCTGAATGGTCCGAGCAATGCGAAAAAGCTTTCCAACAGTTAAAGCGTTACTTGACCACACCTCCAGTTCTCACAAAACCTGTCGTTGGAGAGCCCCTGTTCCTATATATCGTGGTATCAGCTACAGCTGTAAACGGCGTTCTCATCAGAGAAGAATGTGGCGAGTAGAAACCAATATTTTACGTAAGTAAAAACATTGTTAAATGTTGAAACGCAATATCCGCTTATGGAAAAACTGGCACTCGTCGTCGTAATGTTAGCTCAAAAACTAAGACCATACTTCCAATCGTACACGATCATCGTACTCACTTCATTCCCGCTACGAACAATTTTGCATAGTCAGAGTCAGTCGGGATGATTAGCAAAATGGAAAATCGTGTTAAGCGAATACAACGTCCAGTACCGAACAAAGACTTATGCAAAGTCACAGGTGCTCACCGATTTCTTAGTAGAGCTCCCTTCATAAAACACGGCAAACCATTAACGAGACGCAACTTGGACCCTTCATGTCGATGTCACCAACTGGAGAAGTATTGGAATAGTCATTCCGATTGATGTTTCACGCTTCAAATAACGAAGTCGAATACGAAGCACTTATTGCCGGATTACGATTAGCTCCTAGACTGAAAATACGCAATATCCACGCGTACTGCGACTCTCAATTCGTTGCGAACCAATTCAGCGGCGAATACGAAGCCGGAGATGAAAGGATGGAATCCTATTTAAACTCGTCCAAGATCTCACCCAAGACTTCAACCAGTTCGCTCTCACACGAATTCCCCGTTCGGAAAACATGCAGGCCGAAGTATTGACGGCCCTGGCGTCAAGCTCGGACCTGAGTCTTAGACGGGTAATTCCCGTGGAGTTCATTGAACATCCGAGCATCGGCCCTCGAATCGTCGCAAATCTAATCCAGTCGCAAGATGAGACGTCGACGAAGTCGACACTCGACTAGAAAAAAATTTGAAACAATCCGAATACGGTTGCGATACCCCGTGGTTGGAGACAATTCGAGCATACATAACCAAAGGAGTGCTCCGTGCCGAAAAATGGGCTGCCCGAAAAGTCAAAATCTAGGTCGTCTGATATGTATTAGTCGCCGGGAAAAATCTACAAATGGAGATAATGTATTAGTCTCCGGGCCACTTACGAAATGAGTAGAGGGAAGCGAATCATGAAGAATCATGGAAGAAGTCCACTCTAGATCTTGCAGAAATAATATTGGTGGAAGATCCCTCACAATCAAAATCAAGTGCCACGACTATTATTGCCAACAATGGTAAAACATTGCGAGAAATTCGCATGCAAATGCGAAAAATGCCAAAGGTATGCGCCAACAATCCACCAACCCACGAAGCTTATTTCTTCTATTTCGGCACCATACCCATTCATGCGATGGTCAATGGATATCATTGGCCCTATGCATAAATCTATGCAAAAAAGCTCCCTGCTAGTCTTGATCGACTTCTTCTCAAAATGGGTTGAAGTCGACTCATATGCCAGCATCAAAGACGCTCACGTTAAAAGTTTCGTGTGGAAAAACATTATATGCAGATCGTAACGGACAACGGATCCCAATTCATTTCAACAAGATTCGAGGTGTTTTGCAAAAAATGGAAGATACAGTTGACTAAATCCACCCCAAGGTATCCGCAAGGCAATGGCCAGGTAGAAATCATTAACAAGACCATCTTAGACGGACTCAAAAAATGCCTAGACGCTAAAAAGGGTCGATGGGCAGAAGAACTCGAAGGAGTCCTTTGGTCACACAGAACAACTCCAAGAAGAGCAACGGGAGAAACTCCCTTCGCCCTAATATACGGGACATAATGCATTATCCCAGCGGAAGTCGAATTCCCTGAGATACGCAGGAGACTACTCCCCAAACGAGAAGATGTGAACAATCTAATGCTACTATACGATTTCGACCTCATCAACGAGCGTCAGGACCAGGCCCTCATACAAATCAGAAACTACCAACAAGCAGCGACAAAGTACTACTGATAGCTCAGGTTTTTGCTCGAGATAACACTGCAAGCGCACAGATGTACGTTATAGTGGTTCGGGATCGAATCCACAGAGACCAAAGGTAGCACAAATAATGTAGAATCAAATAGCAGGCTAAAGCTAAAAAGGTGTCTTTTGAGATGATGCAAATAAACAAAGTTATGAAAGCAAAGAAAGTAGGGAGCAACGAAAGGGTTGTAAAATCAATCAAAGAAGTGTTGGGCATCGGGCATTGTCAGGGAAACGATTCATTGTTGATTCAAATTTTAGACTAGGGAACAAGTTATAAACCGTCTTGAACTCAAACTCTAATGTAGAATTGATCTACTTCCGTAGTATCAGCTCCCTATGTATTAGAAATCTTCAGACTAACTTCCGTTGACCCTCGATTTCTAATCTTGCATTACTAACAAGTTTGATATGTTCACAATTCACTTAAACGTCAATTTCCATTGGCTTAAGAAGAATTGCTCGTCTAAGATTCTTTCAGGCATTTAAACAAACATTTTCCTGGTGTTAAATTACCTAAGTTCAGAAACTAAGTGATCAATTTAATTTCATGCATTACGAACAATCATAGATGAAGATCCATTAGATTAAATCCCTAATCATGCGATTCTACATCAACGATTCATGGATCCCTATGTGAGAACCCTAAACCCAACGATCAGACTACTCACTCATGATAATTGTAAAATCACAGATAAAATTCAAGAGAGACATGATTGTATTTAACTAAAACAAGAGTAAAAGGGTTCTGAAAACTTCTCGAATCGAAGTACGAAGAGGCTTCTTCTCTCTAGGTTACAAATCTCTCTATTGGTCTCCAAAACTCAGAAAAAGTGCATAATGAAAGATAAACACGAGCATAGGTCTTTTGATAGTAATCCGGTTCAAAATAAGTTCGGTCTGGTTCTTCGTAAAATCGGTCTGCAAAATGGACAGGGATCGAGCGATCCATATGTATGGATCGGTCGATCCTTGTCCAATTTTCTGGGTATTTTTCCAGCTTTTCACGAGCACTTCCTTTGATGCTTGAAAACCATCCAAAATGCATTCTTTTTGTACATCGAAGCTCGATTCCGGTACAAATGATAGCTCAGGTTTTTGCCCGAGATAACACTGCAAGCGCATAGATGTACGTTGTAGTAGTTCGGGATCGAATCCACAGAGACCAGAGGTAGCACGAAGAAATAGAATCAAACAGCAGGCTAAGGCTAAAAAGATGTTTTGTGAGAATGATGCATATGTAGAAATCAAGAGAGCAAAGAAAAGCAAGCAGTAAACGACGAGGTTGTAAAACAATCAAAGAAGTGTTGGGCATCGGGTATTCTCAGGGAAACAATTCATGGTTGATTCAAACTACATGTTAGGGAAGAGGTTTAGAACCGTCTTGAACTCAAATTCTAATGTGGAACTGATCTACTTCCGTACTTACAGCTCCATATGCACTAGAAACATAGAGACTAACTTTTGTTGACCCTCGATTTCCAGTCATGCAGTACTAACAGGTTTGATAGGTTCACAATTCACTTAAACATCAACTTCCGTTGGCTTAAGAAGAATTGCTCATCTATAATTCTTTCAGGCATTTAAATATTCACCTTCCAGCAGTTAAATTATCTAAGTTCAGAAACTAAATGATCAATTCAGTTTCATGCATTACGAACAATCATACACGAAGATCCATTCAATTATATCCCTAATCATGCGATTCTATGTCAACAATTCATGAATCCCTATGTGAGAATCCCTAAACCCAACGAACAAGCTACTATTTCATGAAAATAGCAAAAACACAATTCAAATTCATGAGAGACATGATTGTATTAAGAATAAACAAAAGTAAATAGGGTTCCGAAGACTTCTCGATTGAAGAACAAAAAGACTTCTTCTCCCTAGGTTACAAATCTCTCAAAGCTCTCTAAAAGTCTCTAAAAGTGCATTTTGATAAGGAAAACACGAGCTTAGGTCTTTTTGTTGTAATCCGGTTTGAAATAAGTTCGGTATGGTTCTTCGTAAAATTGGTCCGCAGATCGGGAGAGGGATCAATCGATCCAGACAGGGACCGGTCGATATGTGTCCAAAATTCTAAGTATTTTCCAGCTTTGCACGAACACTTCCTTCGACGCTTGAAATCCATCCAAAATGCATTCTTTTCGCACATTCAAGCTCGATTCCTCTAAAAACAACAAAGAGCACAAAACGGCGCCAAAATAATCCGAATACATACTAAAAAACCATAAATCTCGTGTAAAAACCGTAGAAAAAACCACTAAAATACTGACACATCAAAATCAAACCCCATCATTCAGGATTACATCCCCATTTTTCTACCATCCTTTTTGGTAATCCTGAGTGACCAGACTCATCTTTAGTCTGGCACCACACCCTTACCTTATCTCCTTGATTCACATGCATTTCTTTTTCATCTTATGTGCACACATGTGTAAAAACAATGGAGATAATAGGTCAGTATTTTAGTGGTTTTTACTATTGTGTTTGCACATTCAAGCTCGATTCCTGTAAAAACAACAAAGAAGACAAAAATGCGCCAAAACAATCCGAATACATACTAAAAAACCATAAATCTGTAAAAACCTTAGTAAAAACCACTAAAATACTCACATCAACAAACAACAAAGAACACAAATCCGCGCCAAAAGGATTCGAATACATACTAAAAACCATAAATCTTGTGTGAAAACCGTAGTAAAAACTACTAAAAACTGACACATCAACTCCCCCAGACTTGAATCTTTGCTTGTCCTCAAGTAAAGGAAACCAAGAATAAGGCTGCGGGAAAAAAAACACAAAAACCAAATGGATTGCATGCTGTCGGAAAACCTTACTTTGCACTACTTTCGCTAACCATAAAGACTCAGAACAGTTAGACATTCTCCCCAAGAATTGCTGCATAACCTCCCAAGCCCATCCATACTCTAAAATTTGGACTTGCAAACTCAGCTTCCGTGTTACTAACTCTCTACATTCAATTAAGATGGGCATGAAACTTTTCACCAAAGAACTCATAATCAGGAAATAAGGCTAGGTATTCAAGGCTTTTTAGTGGTGAGGCTTGAGTGTTTCGGGTATCAAAACTGCATCACGATGCAAGACATTATTCAAAATCGCAGGAGAGAAAGAGTATATTGATATTCATGTCCCCTAACTACCCAAGTACAAACCACCAATCAGAAAATAAACCAAATATGTGTATTCTTCAAGGTGGATCTAATCAACATCATAATATGCAAATGCTAATTTCTAATCCAGATATACAGAAATTTAAATTCATTTTCGTTTTTTTCAAGAACAAAAATCTTGTCCGAATTAGCATATCAATGACATTTTTAAACTCTAAAACACACATACAACATGAAGAAATTCAACATATCCATATAAATCACCTAAACACCTAGCACCGAGAAATCAGACACTCAGGACCATGTCTAAACCACCTAAATTGTTCAATCCTACCTAAGCATTTAGAAGGATCATGTCTACCTTATTCTCTCCATTGTTCTTACACATGTGTGCACATAAGATGAAAAAGAAAATGCATGGAGATTCAAGGAGATAAGGTAAGGTTGTGGTGCCGGACTAAAGATGAGTCTGGTCACTATGGATTACCGAAAAGGGTGGTAGAAAAATGGGGATGTAATCCTGAATGATGGGTTTGACTCCTGATATTAAGTTCCTGGATGAAAGCATTTAAGTTCATTAGTAAGCCAAATAAAATAGAGTTAATAACATTTCATACTAAAGTCTGAGTATTAGAGATTTCTGGTGGGAGTTTGGTCATGAGCTATTCCGGTTTGCCTGCGCTAAAAGCTCAAATGAAATGGTCAATGAGAATATAAATGAAGTGCAATGCGCAGACATAATATTCTGAAATCATCATGAAGCATAAACAATCCATAAACTGACTCAATAAAAACATCAAAATGACTCAAACAACACAAAAATAAAAACGAAAACATAAGTAACCTCCGCCAGACTTATCTCACATCGTGTGTGAAACAAATTCAAGGAAAGGGTAAGTAGCAAAAGAAAAGAAAAATAAAAACAAGATCCATAGAAAAGGGAATAAGCAAACTTACCTGGAAGCGTGTGATATAGCCTCGTAAATGAGACAAGGATCGATCAATTCATGGACAGGGATCGATCGATCCTTGTCCGTCTGTCTGGTGATCTTTTTCTTGCAATACGACAGCCAAAAACACGAAAACGTCCAAAGCACCAAAAAATAAAACACAAAAGCCAAAATCACTACAAAACTAACTAAAAATGAAAAAGAAAACTACCTAGTGGGGGTTGCCTCCCACTCAGCGATTGTTTAAAGTCACGAACCTGACTGTAGTGACAATAGATCAGTCTGGAAGGTCCTTGGACCTCGCCCCGAAGCAAGCTCCACCAGCGAAAATCTTCAGCTCAAGGATGCTGCTCATAGCCTTCTTCATAGCAGCTGCTCATTTCTCTTTAAACTCTGGTGTAAGGATGGCCCTGGCCTTGGAGAAAGGTCTGAATCTGCCTATACGCTTCACTTTGTACTCAATAGCACCTCCAGAACTCTCCTCAGTATTTTGCTCTTTCTGCTTCACTTTCTTTTTGGTCTTGAGTTTTCTTACTATATAACGAACGTCTCCATCCAGGACTTCTTTGACGTCATTCTTTTCAGCTATCTCTAATTTGTCTTTACTCAATAGACCGTCAGCTCGTGATAAGGAAATTTGGAAAGACTCCTCAGTATAAGGTTCCTCCACAGCCTCCTCAATCACCTTAGTCAATGTGTCAACCCAAAATGTTTGACCATCTATGGTAGGCTCCTTGGTTGACTTATCGAGATTGAAACGCACATCTAGCTTACCCAATTGCAGATCAATCTTACCATTCTGAACATCATTCATCACTATAGCAGTAGATAAGAATGGTCTACCCAAGATAATAGGATCCTTGGGTTCGTCGTCAAGCTCCAAGACTTTGAAATCGGTGTATACATAGCCTTTCCCAACACCAACATGAATGTTATCGAGAATACCTATTGGCCTGCTAATTGATCTATCTGTAAGTATCAAAGACATCTTCGTAGACTTATAGTTCACCATGTTCAGCCTTTGCGAGACAAACAGCAGCATCAAGCTAACTTCAGAGCCCAAGTTACACAGACATCTCTCGAAGGTAAGAGATCTAGTCCTGCAAGGCAAAACAAAAGGACTTGGATCTTCGCGTTTCTCCAGTGTGATATTCTGAAGAACTGCGCTACAATCCGCAGTAAGAACTGATACACCTTGTTCTAAGGTCATGCGATCTGAGAGAATCTCCTTCATGTACCTCTTAAGAGAAGTTACCATCTTAACTGCTTCAACGAAAGGCAGTCGCACATGTAGTTCACCAACAAGATTCTTAAGTTTCTCATACTCGCGTTCCTTGATCTTTTGATGGGGTCTGGAAGGATAAGGAAGCTTGGGTATGTAAGGCGGGTGTTGTGGGCAAGTTTTAAATTTGTAAATGCCCGTGTCCTATCAATAACACAATCCGCAAGTGCACGGATATGTCATCGTAGTACTT
>OVAN01010325.1:590-15889 GCA_900406275.1 Anastatica hierochuntica | reverse complement strand
CAAATCATCAAACACGAACACCAACCTGCGAGAGAAAGAGAGAGCAAACCACAGATCTGAAGGAAGAATCGGCTTGATTCCTCAACATGATAGAACACAAACCACCAGTCACTGAAGAAAGAAGATCCTATATTTTCCAAAGATTTATAGCAAATATACAAAGCAGTTTTTGGAACATATGAGGAAGTGTGTCCAGCTTATGCAACGATATTCACAGAAGCAAATGGTATTAGTGTGAGCATTTCATCAACTTGTTACAAAGACAACATAAGAGTTTTGTTTGAGTTACAAAGACATCATTATATGAACTTTGAGGTTAAGGTTTTTTGAACATGGAGGATTTGTTACATGTAAAATCATTAAGTGAGATATCTACACATGGGAAGTAGATATTGGAAGATGCTTGAGGACACGTTGTCGATTTGTTGCGTGTGATAGGATGAAGGAGTTTGTTACGGAGGATAAAAGAAGTGTTGCATCATTTTCTTTAGTTCCTTCATGAAAATCAGATTGTAATTCTAGTTTCTTATTTTCTAATTCTCGGTGAGTTTGTGTGTGTCTCTCTTACTTTGTTCTAGAGCTATTTATTCTCTAGCCTCTAACAATGTGAAAATCGGATATTTGTTTCATGAACATTGGTCTGAATTTCTATCAATTGGACCTATAGTTTTATACACATGTACAATAGCTTAAAATTCAAGATCATGGCCAATAAATTCTCGTATTTTTAAATATATCCTTTGAAAACTCTGTGACCTTTTCTTTTCTGTGTGCAAGTGAAAACTGTTTTAGTCTTCGTTTGAGATTACATTCCTTTTTTTTTGTGCGCACTGCTTGTCCGTATGTTTTTTTTTTGATAATTATGTCCGTATGTCTTTTTAATCCCAAAAGATCATTTTCCTAATTTACAGTGAAAATATGGTCATTCACAAAAAAAAGTAAATCCTTAGATGAACTTGTTACACATATTTAACAACACTAATGTGAATTATCGTATCTTTAAGAAATTAGACACTCATACCTCTAGTTATAAGTCCATTAGAAACAACGCGCATTTAATGCTCCACTACTAATAATATTCCCATGAGATAAAGCTCAACTTTTTCTTGCTTTACAGATTTAAAAATAATAATATGATATTTCGGGGACGTGTCATTTGTAAGCTTATGTGTCAAAAAGTAAATTCGAAATTGTGTCACTCCACAATTTGGAAGAGAATGTCACACTCCTTGGTGAGGTCAGTAGAGGACGGAAACGAGTCCACACATTATCAACTTTTGTATCACCTATAAAGAGCAACAAATTATCTCCTTCCGCTCACATCAATCCTTCTGTGTGTTAGTAATTTAGTATCTGATCTTACAATTAGAATTTCTTTCTTTTTTTCCATTTTCAATAGGAAAAACTATGATTTGTGTTTCCGAGTTTGTCCTCAGCATATATGACAATGTCTACCAAACATGCATTGGAGGGGACATCATCGCTAACAATGCTCAAGCTGCGTTTGTAGAAAATGGTGATAATGATGACGATGTTATCTACGATTATGCACCAGCAGCATGAGTGGAACTTATCTTTATTAAGCTAGAAGTGTAGATGTTACTTGATTTTGTATTTCGAAATCAATGACTTGGAGCACTATATTTGGCTATTTTTATATTATTACTTGGACTTAACATCTTTACTATAATCGTTGAACGTTTGATTCTACATGCTGCTTTTCCTTGTATTTCGTACCGAACTACGTACACAAATCAAAGTTAAAAAAACCACATCCACTTTAAAGAACTGAGGAGAATATGAATATTGATGGTAAGAGAGAGAAAGTAAAGTAAGAGAGTGAAAATCAAAAACACGAACCCTTTTTTTTCTTTTTGCCGGCGCCGATCTCGGCGTCGGCTCCCTCCCCCGGCCACCATGACGAAACACAGGAAAGCTAAGCATCGATCAAAACAGAGCTTCCCCTCTGAAAACTCTTCTTGCAGCGAACCTTCGGTTCCGAAATCGCCACTTCCAGACATGGACCAACAAAAGTCTGATGTCTCTCACCCCTTGCCTGACGCCGTCGCTACAGAGCAAAGCCCAGCCAAGGTCTCAGCTCCAGCTGAACAAATTTCTTCCGCTGTAGCCCCTCAAAAGGAGGACCAAATACCTACAGCTGATGTAGATCTGACTTCAACATCGACACTTGCAATGGGTACTGTTGAACTCATCTCACCGATGGGACTCTCCAATGACTCCCTGACGAAGAAGGACGTAGATCTCCCCTCTACCCCGCTGCCTCCTACAGGGAACGCCTCTAAATCCAAGGTCAACAAGCCTGGATCTGTGACTTCAAACAACACTCCTCTCACATGGAAAGACTTGGTCAATGGAAGCAAATTACAGCCAAAGGAGAAACCATTCATGTTGGAATCTGGCAAAGCTTTTGTCAAAATTCCAAACTCTGTTGTAGAGAAGAACAAGAAAGCTTGGGACAATTTCATTCTCGGTCAATTTTACGAAGAAGCGCCTGCTCGGGGAGCTGTTTATGCTATCGTAAACGGTATTTGGAGTAAGCAGAAGCGATATCTCCGTAAACAAGATGGAAAACAACGCCTTCCTTTTTCGAGTTCCATGTCCGAATGCGAGGCGACGGATTCTGAGTCAGAGCTTATGGCAAATAGACGGACAAACATTGTTCGTTGCGAAATGGTCATCGGGCCTAACACCGGAGAAGCCTGCCTTGACGAGGGTTCCGGTGTGGCTGGTATTCACAGGTGTTCCATTACAGCTCTTCCATCTTCAGGCATTACAAGAGATAGCGGCAATGGTCGGTCATCCAATTACGTTGCATCCTTCTACTGCTCAAATGACCAACATCGAAGTTGCAAAAATATACACAATGATTGATCTACGAAAAGCGGTTTCTAGTTATGTAAATGCCCAGTTTGAATCGGATGACATAGTGAGGGTTAAAGTATCCTGCCCTTGGCTACCGTCGGTATGCTCCTACTGCAAGCGTGTGGGACACATTGTCTCCAAGTGCAAGGCTGGTCCACCAACTTGTCAGGTTTGCAATTCAGTCAAACACTCAAAGGAAGCTTGTCCGCGACATCTAAAAGATAAAGGCAAAGCTCAAGTAAAACACCTCTTACCTTTGACTTCTCATCCACCGTGGGCAGAACAAAACAATCATAGTCAAGGATTAAAGAAAGTTTCACACTCTTTACGACGTGAAATTCCCAAAGGAGAAGCCTCATCATCTCATTCCCCTCACTCTGCAGTACCAGCCTCTAAGAACATAGAAAGGTCGCAGACTGATCTGGTTAGGTAGAATAGTGGAGGGACTCTCTGCATTGATATCTCGCAACCGGCTTCAGACAGACAACATTCTGATAAACCTCCAGGCTCTGTTACAGGTTCAGATTCAGAAAATACAGACTTCTCGGAGGAAGATGAAAATCCAGATGAGGATAATGATCGATTTGTTAAAGTATTATCTAAGAGACTCTTGAGGAAAAACAAGAGAAAAGCATGGGCAAAGGCCCAACCTCACCTCTAACCTTTCTTTTTTTTTTATGGATTTTTTTGTTGGAAGGTTAGAGGAAAACGACCTTGTAAAGCGGATAGCAATACGGAAGTGGCTTCGTAGTAGCAAGCCAATTTTTGGGGGTTTACTAGAAACCCATGTAATCCCTTCGAAGTATGAAGACATGATAAAAAAAGACTTCCCGGGCTGGTCTTTTGTCTGTAACTACGAGTTCTCGGAAATTGGAAAGATTTGGCTCCTTTGGCATCCATCGGTTAAAGTAAAAATCGTCTCCAAGTCACTTCAACTTATAAATTGCACTGTGAAGTTCCCGACTATCTCTGAGGAGGTGGTTGTCTCTCTGGTTTATGGATCTAACTCAAACGAAGAAAGGAGGCTTCTCTGGGCAGAATTACTTTCTTTGGCAGGATCGAAAATGGCTTCCCTTAGATGGACAGTTCTCGGTGACTTCAACCAACATCAATTCCCACATGAAAACTCGGCAGCTTCGCTTCATTCATCTGCCTCGGGTATGCGGGAATTATTAAGCTGTCTTATTTCAGCTGATCTTTCAGACTTACCATTATGTGGTAACAATTTCACGCGGACCAACAGAAATTCGGTAAATCTGATTGCAGAGAAACTCGACCGGATTTTGGTGAATGATCTTTGGCTCTCCACTTTTCCAAATTCTATAGGTATTTTTGGAGATCCTAGCATTTCTGACCACTCACCGTGCTACATCTTTCTCGACACTCTTAAAGAGAAAAGAAAGACCCCCTTCAACTTCTTCTCTATGGTTAACAGCCACGAAGATTTCCCAGATTTATTAAAGTCTTGCTGGAAATCCCTCAACTTTGATGGATCTAGAATGCTCCAGATTTCTAAGAAGCTCAAAGAACTGAAATCAGTAATGAAGCACTTCAGCAAACATCACTTCTCTAGTATTGAGCAAAGAACTGTTGAGGCTTTCTCTGAGCTCTTGCAAGCCCAACAGGAAGTGCTAAAAAACCCAACCTCCTTAAACGCTTTAACAGAAAGAGAAGCAAACCAGAAATGGGTTAGGCTAGCAAAGGCAGAGGAATCGTTCTTGAAACAGAAATCTAGAGTGAGATGGATCAAAGAAGGAGACTCAAATTCTACCTTCTTCTATAGGAGCCTAAAATCAAGGCAAGCGCAAAACCACATCCACTTTCTTTTAAACGATCAAGATGTTATCGTCGACTCAAAGGAGGGGTTTAAAAATCTTATTGTTGGTTTCTATGAATGGTTGTTGGGAGGATCAGTGGGTAAAAGGATGGCAACGGCAGAGGATATTGGACATTTGGTAAGCTTTCGCTACTCTGCTCTTGTCAAAGAAGTTCTCTCTGCCAAATTCTCATATCTGGAGATTTAGTAAGCTTTTCAAAGCCTCCCCAAGAGCAAGTCGCCTGGGCTCGACGGGTATCCGGCGGAGTTTTTCTTGGAAAATTGGCAAATAGTCGGTCATGATGCCGTCAATGCAGTCTTGGAATTCTTTGAATCGGGTGTACTCTTGAAACAATGGAATTGCACGGAAATATCTCTTATTCCTAAGAAGACAAATGCAGAGAGGATCCAAGACTTTAGACCAGTGTCATGTTGTAACACTCTGTACAAGGTAGTCTCAAAATTGCTTGCGAATCGGCTAAAACAGGTTTTATCGAGCATCATCTCCTCTTGTCAATCCGCTTTCATCCCTGGTAGAATGTTAGCAGAGAATGTTTTACTTGCGACTGAGTTAGTGCAAGGCTACAATTGGAAAAAGATATCAAAAAGAAGCATGCTCAAAGTGGATCTACAAAAGGCTTTCGATTCCGTCAATTGAGATTTAATATTAAACACTTTGGCAGCATTGAATTTTCCGGAGGGCTTTATAAATCTGATCAAACAATGCCTCATCACAACCAAGTTCTCAATAGTTATAAACCGTGAGTTGTCTGGTTTTTCAAAGGAACAAAAGGTCTACGCCAAGGATGCCCATTGTCTCCATACTTATCTGTGCTGGTACTCGACGTTTTCTCGCAACTTCTTTTCAAGAAATTCACATCTGGTGACATAGGGTACCACCCAAAAGCCGCAAACCCTCAGGTTTCTCATTTCGCATTCGCGGATGATTTAATGATATTTTTTTACGGTGAGAAACCCTCTCTGCATAATATTACTTAGGCCTTGGACTCTTTTGCTGAATGGTCAGGTCTACGTGTTAACAGAGCCAAATCAGAGCTTTACACTGCTAGTTTGAATCAAGTTGAAACCGACACACTTCTAGGTCTCGGTTTCAAACTTGGTTCTCTTCCAGTTAGATACTTGGAGCTCCCGTTAATGCATAGAAAACTCAAGATTTCTGATTATAGACCTCTATTGAACCAAATATCAACCACGTTTTCCTCTTGGTCGTCTAGAGCGTTGTCTTTTGCAGTAAGAAAAGAAATGATATCCACAATCGTTTATGGTTGCCTCAATTTCTGGATGTCTGTTTTTGTTTTACCGAAAGGTTTTCTAAAACAGGTTGAAAGTCTATGCAGCAAATTTTTATGGAGTGGGAAGATTAGAGACAAAGCTAACGTCAAAGTCTCTTGGCATGCTTGTTGTCTACCAAAGGATGAAGGTGGATTGAGCCTTTTAAACTTCACGATCTGGAACAAGACACTATCTCTACGGATGATCTGGTTGATGTTTGATAATACCAACTCTCTCTCGGCTATTTGGTCTCGAAGAAACAGAATGAAAGTTGAAGTGTTTTGGGATCAAGATGAAAAGCAGAGCTCAACATGGTTCTGGAAACACTTGTTAAAGCTTCGCCCTCTAGCAAAACAGTTCCTCTGGTGGCTGCTAGGAAACGGAAAAATGATACGTTTTTGGTCAGACCACTGGAGACCTTCTGGTCCTCTTAATCTTCTGTTCGAAAATGACGGACCGCGTCAAACAGGTATCAACAAAAATTCGACAGTTGCACGGGCCATTCACTCAACCGGATGGGATATTAAAAACGCAAGAAGTGAAGAAGCTGTAACTCTCCACACTTTTCTCACAACTGTGAGCATTCCCCTGCCCGATGATGTTGAAGATAAGGTGATGTGGGAAGTAAACGGCGAGCTGCTGGATCAATTTTCAACAAAAAAAACTTGAGAAGTTTTAAGACCGAAAGACACCAAGGAACAATGGACAAGAAATGTTTGGTTCAAGGGATCATTACCAAAATTTGCTTTTCACATGTGGGTAACTCACCTAGACAGACTACCTTTGAGAAGCAGACTTAATCGTTGGGGGATGCAAATCTCAAGTCTGTGTTGCATTTGTAACACCCATGAAGAGACAAGAGATCACGTTTTTCTCAAGTGTGAACAAAGTGAAGATGTTTGGGGCAAGGTGATGTTGAGACTTCTGAACAAAAGGCTGACCTTTCATACTTGGCATGCAATGCTTCTTTGGATGCAGGACCGAGGAACCAACTCACCAACTCTTTTTCGGCGGCTGTTAGTTCAAGGTGTTCTCTACGCAATCTGGAAAGAGAGGAACCTCAGGCTACACGATAGTAAAACTACAACAACGGAGATGATTTACAAATACGGGATGTCATCTTGCAAACAGAGGAAAAAAGAAATTCAACATTCTAATGCAAGTTTGGCTAAGGAATGAATAGGACTTTCAACAGAGAAGCTCTAATTCTACGTAGGATCTTTCTTGTTTTTTAATTTTTTTTAGCAAAAATCAACCAAAAGCTCTATCTTTTTGTAAATTCTACAAAACTGTGTCATTTTAAATGAAATTCAAATGCTTATCAAGAAAAAAAAACAAAATTAAAACACTTCAAAATACAAATTATCTTGAAAACTTAAATCATTCCAAAGTTATATATTTTGGCTTTTCTTTCATTATTTTTTTCCTAAGTTTTTCTATTATGTCTTAATGCTTCTATCTTGTCATCCTCGTTTATGTATAAGTAGCCCTGCTCTTCATTCTTTGTAACCTTGGTTTTTGAAGTATAAGAAGAGAGAATAACTTCTCATTTATAGGTCGTTGATCTCTCTGTTTGTTCAAGAAAAGTTGCATTTGAAACCCAATTGTTGACATTACAAACTTATGGCATGGAGCATTCATTCTCCCCAAGAGCTTTCCTGTAGAAGGGTCATCATTTAGACAGATTTGTTTGGTAGAACCGTTATTTATGAAAGTCTTGCATGTTTTTTTTTTTTTTTGATAAATAAGTCTTGCATGTTATTCCTCCAACCAAACACAGTTTTAGTTATGCGGGCTCCACAAACAGTTTTTGGAAGAGAGTCTTAATCATTTCTGAATAATAAATACCAAACCAAAATTCTCTTATATGACCAAGTAGATGCTAAAACACAGAGAGAGAGGGAGGGAATCTGTAATGACCCGGCGGCCCTTTTTCTCCAAAACCAAACCAAGCCCAATCTGCTAACTCTAAACCGACCCGAGGCCCGACTCGTTAACCCTAAAACCCGACACATTTCCCTCCTAAAATCCTAAGAACACGACAAGATAAAAAAAATAGAAGAAAAAGAGTTGTCGCAAGAAGAAGAAGAAGAAAAAAAAAACTGCAGAGCCGTGAGAGAAAGAGAGATTAAGCGACGCAAAGAGAGAGGAGTTAGTGGCGATGGCGACGACAAACTAAGAGAGACGGAGCCGGGAAGGTGGAGAGCCGAGAGAGAGGAGACGACGAAGGTTAAGTAGTGGGGTGAGAGACGGGGGCTGTTAGGGCTACGATCGGAAGAGGAGAGACAAACGACGGTGAAGGCGTGGAGGAGTCGGCGCGAGCCGCAGAGAAAACGAACGTGACGACGATCGCGGATGGAATTGACGTTTAGAAGAAGAAACGTTGGAAAAGCGACGTGGTGTATCGTAGGAGGAAAAGTCGAGGGAGGAGACGCCGCAGAAGAGAGATGGGGAGGAGATGTGACGTTAGAGGCAGAATCAGAGGAGGTGGAGTCGCGGCACTGGAGACTGCGACCAACGTTGACGTGCGGAGGAAAGCAGAAGGAGGTGGAGCCACTAACGGAGAGTAGGAGACAGGCGGTGAGACGGTTAACCAAAGGGAGCCCGATGGAGGAACGAAAACAGTGATGGTCGCCAGTAGCTAAGAGGAAAGGAAGAGGAGGTCGAAATGGTTGCGGAGAATGGTGATGGAGGAGTAGTCCTTGGAAGGCATAAGAGACCGAGAGATAGTGTGGAAGACGAAGACGGAGTTTCAAGAGGTTACTTGGAGAAGAAAAAAGAAGTAGAAGGAGAATAGATGATGAGAGCGAAGAAAAAATGGTAGAGCTAAAAACATATCGGGAGACTGTTCCCAAGGCAGTGGTGGGGATGAACCGCGGCGGAGTTGTTGTCGGAGTTGCGAAATCGTCAGGAACCGGTAATGGCAGAAAAGGCCAAAATTCTGAATAGGAGGAGAGGAGACGTGCAGAAGAAGTCACAGGAACCATACGAGTTTAAAGGGGAGTCAAGTGGGCTCTTGGTGGGGCGGAAGTCTCGTAGGCTATAGCAGACTTCGGGAGAAGTCTGGCTCGTTCCGAAATTAAGAGAGACTAGCCGGCAGTCGCGAGCCCATCCCGTGTCGGGAAGGAAATCCTGGTGAAGGCGGTTCATGATAGGGAGCCAGAGGAAATCAAGGAGCTGCAGAAGTGGATTTATGCTCCTGCTAGTCCGTAATAAGGGATTCCGAGTCACTGCCGCGAAAGCTGGACCATTCGGTAAGTTACCGTTTGCCTTAACTTTCCTTTCCTGGAACTTTCTAAAAATGGTAGGTTTCCATTATTGGAAAGTTTTTTTGAAAGTTTCATTTTTAAAAAGATTCTCTTTGGGTAGGTTTTATTTTTGGAAAGTTCCCATTTATAGCATTGTTCCATAAATTGAAAGTTTCCACTTTTAGCAATTTCCTTGAAAGGTGTAACCAAGTTCATCATCTGGAGAAAGATCTTCCGGAGCGAGAAAAGACAAAGGAGGATCGACGTGGAGTAAAATCCCAGTAGAAGAGATGGAGGTCAGGCATTCTAGAGGTATATCTACCATAAGGCCAAGGTGAGGACGTTCTCGGTTTTGTTGATCTCAGTGGTCGTTTAATCTTGTTAGTTTAGGGTTAATCCGCCTGGTGTCGAGCTATAAGTTTTGACACGAATATAAACTATGTATTATGTAATGATAATTACATAAGGTCTTATACGCCTAAGTGAAATTGTTTGTTGGGTCGCTATGTCGAGTCTAGGCTAGAACCTGAGTGAGAACTTAAGTCCTTAAACTTGATTAGGTTTAATTTGGCATTGCTTGAGAATTACGGAAGATGATAATATGTATAGATTAATCCGGTGATGTGCATTATCTGGTGGATAGTCGTCTATCCAATTTACGGGTGTGATGGGCCTTGCCCTGGATCTTAGGACCCTCGGAGAATCGAGTGAGTGAGAAGTAAAACCTTCGCACCATGTCCAAGCGGAAGGGTCCAAAGAGAAGGGGGTACTAAAATGGTTGAAATTTTACCTGGTAAGATGTTATGCATGAGAAGGTGAGATGTCTTTGGTTAACCCTGTTGTCCCCTGTTAATCATGGGAAGGTCGGACCCTGGCGAGGTACCTGAATGGCCGATACCGGGATGAAGTAAGGGTTGCGGGCAGTGGGACAGGCAATTGAGTGATACAGGGCTATGAGACTGTGTTGGGCTGGCCTCCGCCAGATGGGTGGATGGTCTAAGTTTAGGGGCATGGGTTGATATGTCACATAATTGTAATACGCACTAGGAATAAAAAAGTTTTGCGAAATGATTTGAAGCAACTATCTTTGTAGGGTAGAGTGTTTTTCCAAAAAATGCTTTCAACTTGTTAGTTGCATATCAAGCATAGTAGGTGCCTTGTATGGGGTTTAGGATTAGGTCTGGACTCTTGGGGTTAGGCGGGTATCGGGTGAGGCAGAGTCGGGTTCGTCCTCACTGGGTGGCTTGTCTGAAAAGTCACTCATTCCTCTCTTTTTCATTCTTTTTCTTTTCGGTGTTGTTGCAGGTTTCAATTAAAAGAGTTGATTAATGATCAAGTTGGTGAACTTAAAACGGTTTTTGCAGTACCAGTTAGACGTTTCTGATTTTCTCGCGATGGGGATGTTACAATTTGGTATCAGAGCCTAGGTTAAAGGCCACTCTGGTTCCAACCCAGAGGGCATAGATTTTCGAAGACAAAACTTTTTCTAAAACTTATTTAGTTTTTTGAGGTTGCTCAAAATTTATCAAAACACAAAAGAATTTCAAATCACCAACTTCGACATTAATCAAACTTCTAATTCTTGTGTTGCTTCTTTCAGGTATCTCGGCGCGCCACATGTACGAGTCAGGCCTCCGTTTGTACCCAAAATGAAGATTCACGTCTCGAGGATGGATCGCGGTTAGCTTTACCGCCTCTTTAGGTCCCTTACCAACCCCATCCCCGATAGATTCATGTAGCTCCGACACGGAGTTTGAGTCTGAGAGTGATCTGGACGAAGATTCAGAGGAAGATTTGGAAGAGGATCCCCAGGAGGATCTAGTAGAAGGCCAGGAAGGGTCGAGGATGCAGCCATGAGGGCTTGGGGGAGGTCCAGAGGGGGCTCCCGAGGAACAGGAAGAAGACGGAGACCTGGTTCAGGAGCGTGAGAAAGAGGAAGGATATGATAGCGACCAAGACATAGATGTGGAGGTGGAACTAGAGAACATCCCAGGAGTGAAGTAGAGGGACGACCTCAACCAGATGCTCGATGCATTTATAAAAGAGGCCCTTGAGGGGGAAGATTCTGACGAGGAGTCTGACCGAGATTCTGACGATGACTTCGGCAGGTACTACGAGGTGGAGCTAGAGAAAATTGACGTTTAAGATGGACCATATGTGGTTTCCAATTCTGATTCCGGCTAGAGGCCAACCGCGGGATGGGTGCCTTTAGATTAGGGTAGGTTAGACTTTAGGGTATTTGGAATTATGGGCATTTTTTATTCATTTATTTCTTCTGAATTTTTACCTTTTTAGTATTTTAAGCTGTGAGATATCTTTTCTATCTTTCTATTATCTTTATTTTAAAAAAAATTTCGCTTTGGTATTTCTTCACCTATGTCCACTTTGAAACCTTGTGAAGTAAAGTTTTCTTGTGTGCTGCTACACTCGACGAGACTCGTGTATAGACATGTCTGCCTCCGCCGTTCCGGGTATTACGTTAGGACTCAGAACTCGGGACGAATTCTCCTAGGGAGGCTAGAATGTAAAGACCGGCCCTTTTTCCCAAGCCCAAATCAACCCAAATTTGCTAACCCTAAACTGATATGAGCCCCGACCCGTTAACCCAAACCCAATCTGTTTCTATCCTAAAACACTAAGAACATGACAAAAGAGAAAAAAAAGAAGAAGAATATTTGTCACGAAAAGAAGAAGAAGAAGAAGAAAAAAAAAAGAAAATAGCAGAGCGTGAGAGGGAAAGAGAGAGAGATCAAGCGACAGAGAGAGAGAGAGATAGAGAGGAGTTGGTGTCAATTGCGATGACGAACAAAGAGAGAGAGGAGCCGCAAAGGTGGGGAGAGATACGGGGCTGTTAGGGCTGCGATACGAGGAGGAGAAGCGAACGACAGTGAAGGCGTGGAGGAATCGACGCGAGCCACGGAGAAGACGAATGTGACGACGATCACGGATGGAGTTGACATGGAGAAGAAGAAACATCGGGAAAGCGACATGGTGATCGAAGGAGAGAAAGCCTAAGGAGTAGACGCCACAGAAGAGAGACGAAGATGAGACGTGGCGTTGAAAGCAGAGATAAAAGGAAGTGGAGTCGTGGCGGTGGAGATCGCGAGCGACGGTGACGTGTAGAGGAAGGCAGAAGGAGGTGGGGGCGCTAACCGAGTGGAGGAGAAAGGCAGTGAGACGATTAACCGTAGGGACCCTGACAAAGGAATAGAGACGGTGATGGCCGACGGTAGCGTAGACGGGAAGGAAGAGGAGGTCGAGATGGTGGTGTAGAATGGTGGTGGAGGAGTCGTCAGAAAGTAGAAGAGACTGGGGGATGGCGTAGAAGACAGAGATGGAGTTTCCGGAGGTTACTTGGAGAGGAAGAAAGGAGTAGAAGGAGAAGATATGATGAGAGTGAGAAAGAAAACGGTGGAGTGTGACACATGGCGATAGACTATTCCTAATGCGGTGCAGGGGATGAACCGCGGTGGAGTTGTTGTCGGAGTTGCGGAATCGTCAGGAAGTAGTAATAGAGGAGAAAGCTAGAATTATGAGGAAGAGGAGAAGAGACTTACAGAAAAAGTCACAAGAACCTAGGGGTTCAAAGGGGAGTCAAGTGGGCTCTTGGTGGGCCAAAAGTCCAAGAGGAGAGACTGGCCGATAGTCGCGAAACCATCCCGTGTCGGGAATGAAATCCATGTGGTGGCGGTTCAATCTGGGAGCCGGAGGAAACCCGAGAACTACAGAAGTGGAGTGACAATCATGCTAGTCTGGAACAGGGGAATTCTGGGTCACTGCCGCGAGAACTGCACCCTTCAGTAAGTTACCATTTGCCCTAACTTTCCTCTTCAGGAACTTTCTAAAAATGGCAGGTTTCCATTTTTGGAAAGTTTTCTTTTTAGGAAAGTTTCATCTTTGGGTATGTTTCCTTTTTGGGAAAGTTTCTAATTTGAGGGAGGCGTTCATCTCGGATAATAATTCTGAAGGTCGGAATCTTTCCAAAAATTGACATTGCTCCAATTAGTTCTTCAAAGCTCCAAATGTCATTAGTTGACCTGAAATGACTTGAATTACCACAAATAGAAGAAAACTACTTCTAATCGTTGAGAATTGCATAAAACACCAAGAAAACTTACTAAAGTACAATGGAAAAGTGGAAAAATATGGGTGTTATCAACTCCCCTGGACTTAACTTCTAGCTCGTCCTCGAGATGAGAAAACGAAAAACAAAGAAGAAGTTTGAAAACTTGGAAAATTACCTGACTTTTCTGAATTTATTAGTGAGTTTAACTGTCGAAACCCACTAACATCATAATCAACATTAGATAGAACATTCTGTAATAACTATAAGTCTAGCGATGTCCCCAATTCAGCCACAATCAACAAGAATGACTCAATATCTCCATCTCCACTCCTAAAATCTACAGTGTGCGGTCTTTTCGTGGTAGTATCGTTCAAAGAACACATAGACTTAATTCAATCAAGATCCTAGCATTTTACAACCTAATCCTTTCCTCTTCCTTATTCACTTCTAAATGCTTTTCAGAGGCTAATTATTCATACTTTTCTAGGGTATCATTTTATTTTTTCTATCAGCTTCTTAGAATCAAAATTTTCCTACTTTTCTAGGGTATCATTTTATATTTTCTATTGATCTCTTTAATTTTCTTTTAAGCACGCTTGAACTTACTGGCTCTGTGATTTCAATTGGATTTTAATCCTTTTACTCACTTCTTAGCCTTACATCCAAAATCCATCAAGCATAAGCATCTTTTTGAGGATTTTTATTAAAAAGGAAAGAGGGGAACCATAGACTAATGTTTTCAAATCTGCAGGGAATTCTGATTCAATGCATACCAAGCCCCAAAAAATGAAAATTAAGTTTTTCCTCCTAGGCTTTCCTGAATGGTCAAACTGCAGTCAAACACTAACACTATGGACACTAGTCCTTAATCACTTGGTTAGCTCAAATTCAAGGTCATTTCTGGACTGCTTTGACTCAATAAAATATTTTTTTCTTTGAAAATTTTTGAAAACGAGTCAAAAATCAAGAAAAATAATCATTATAAACAATAACAATCTCTCAGACTTAACTTACACTATCCCGGTGTAAAATCAAGTGATGAAGGTACTGAAAGCTAATGGAAAAGAGAGGGAATAAGAGTTACCAGGCTGCTGGTCGAAAATATGGAGAGTTGGACAACCATATTTGATGTTTCGGTAAGCCGAAATGAAAAACAATGGTCCGCTTTTGTAATTCGGGAAGACTGCTCCGACCAAACTGAAAACTTAATACAAAATAGCAAATTTGGTTAGTAAAAATGAAGTATAAATGCTTGAGCTCATACCAATATTGTTGTGGTCGACTGTGGTCTCTTCGGAATGCTCGGTTTGGCTCATCTTGATGAGAAATTTGGTTGGTGCTAATATGATCGTTCCAAGGTTGATTGTTCTTGAGAAATGCCTTCTTCATATGCCACTAAGTAGTAAATTGTTAATTTGAAAGATTGGTTCACTTGGCTGAGCTTGAATTGGTCTTGGCGAGTTTTTCTTCGGTTTCTGGCCAATTTGGCGCTCCAAAGTGAAGTATAAGCGTTTCCAAAACTGCTTGGATTGTACTTCTTAAAATTACCACATTATTTGGGTGTTTTTAGCAGTAAGAATTGGTTCAACTCCTGGATAAGAGTTTCAAGGAAACCAAATTCATCGGTTTTGTGTCCCGTTGAGTCAAAATTCGATGCTTTGTTTGATTGATTTGGAACTTATCTTACTCATCTTTTTCTTTAGATCTATTCTTCTAAAACCATGGGAGCTCAAAGACCCATTTCTTGTCTTTGGATTTCCATGACTTTTAGTGAGTAGATCCTTCTTGGATCTTGAGATATGGTAGGCTAGGGTTAGNCTACTAGATCTAGTTTAGTTCTTCAAAGTTCATTGCTTGCTCAAAGACGCCTAGAAAGTTTTCGATGAAGTGCCTAAGAGAACTAGATCTATGTCTTTCACTTGGGCCCATGAGAGTGGATGTTACCTAGGTGCTAGATGGCTAAAAGGACTTGAGACTCACTATCACATGCATG
>OVAN01010324.1:0-15890 GCA_900406275.1 Anastatica hierochuntica | reverse complement strand
GAATAAAGAGATCCTCAAATTTGAAAATTTTAAAAACGAAAATTAGAGAGTATTTTTGGTTTGAATTGAAGAGAATTTGAGAGATAATGAAGTTTTGCAACAAATGTGAGTAAAAAACATGCACATATAGGCATAAATGAAGCATTTAGAGCTTCAATAATATTTGGAGATGTTGAGGGTGTGTTTGTATTTTTAAAATTCTTTTTTTAATTAAATAATATGAAAATAATGGCATTGGTTGTAAATATGTTGTGTTGGGAAGGGTAGATTTTGGTATTTAAAAAAAAAAGAGAGAAAGTTATTTTTGTGTTTGATCAACAATTTTGAGTCATTTTTAAAATTACCCTATTAAAATAATCATAGGCTCATGGTCATTGGTTTAATTAGCCTTAAACTTTATCTAAAGTGAAACTCAAGAAGTATGCTAGTGCCTTCCAACATATATTATGAAAATACAGAATTTTAAATTCTTTTTGTAAATGATTTTGAAAATTTTTCAAGACCAAAATCCTAGTCGTATGATCCATTGGACTGATAACATTAAGTAAAGTCATGTTATGAAATTACCAATCGCTGTTACAAATTTCGATATAGGATATTATACCTATATGTCGGTAGTTATACAAATAACAGGGATTTGTCACCATTATTGTGAGCCCTAGTTTATATAATCATAGTAGTAAGTGAAGAGAGTTTAAATGGATTAATTTTTGCAAGTGAAGATAAAGTACAGAGAAAGATCGCATGGTGATTGCAGGGACAATAAATCATGACTTTAAAATCTTCTTGAGGTACTTGTCCCTACCGTCGGACAAAGTAGATCCGCGGACCCATAAAGTGGGCGCCGGGATACACGGGAAGGACGAGAGGAAATTACGAGATGTGGCATCTAAATTGAAGCATACGAGAGGAAATTAGGATATTTACATTCGCTTTTGTAGCTCTCTTGAAGCTACCGAAAATTAACATCCTAGTTACGTGAATGAAAACAAAAAAAAGAACCAAATGAGTCCAAAAGTCGATATAATTAGTATAGTGTAATGCAAATACCGAATAAGTTCCCAAACACTTCAGCAGAAAACTATTTGAAAGAAAACTCTCGTCGTAAACTATGTTTGTTTCTATGTTCGTTAACAATATATTTGTAACCACTCGTTTCCTAGGTCCATTATCTTTTTCATTTTTTTTCAAGCCAGTTTTTTTTTTGTTTTTTCCAAGTCAAAAACTTAAAACCCATTAATTCAATTTAATTAAAAACCTCACTTTCACTTTTTTTTTTAAAAGTTTCACATCGGATATCTGATTTTTCTTCATTCTCATTTTTCCCCTATAAATATAATCATTCCCCTTCTTATTTTCTTCACAAATCAGAGCAATGCTCTGTACAGAAGCTGACTTTCCGACTAGTCCCCACAGGCTTTTAGCCACCGTCTCTGGCGAAGTTCTTTTTCGGCGAGTTCTCGGGATTTTTCTGATGAACTTTCTGAGTTCTTTTCGGCGAGTGCTGGGCGGTTTTCCAGAAAGGTCCCGGCGAGCTCCGACGCTTTTTCTGGTAAGTCTATCTTTTCTTTCTTTTCTTTTCTTTCCTTTCTAGTCTTCGGTTAGGTTAGTTAGTTGGTTCGACCGATTAGGGTCTGTTAGGTCATCGACCTCAGCCGTTTAGCTGGTTTGGTCTGATCTAACAAGTTTTGCTCAGTTTTGCCAGTTTAGATTCTTTTCTTCAGCTTTTCATATTTTTTATTTCCATTTTGCCCTAGTCCCGAGGTTCCTTTTTGGGCAGTTTCCAAATATGGCATGTTTCAATATTTGGCAGCTTCCATTTTAGGAAAGTTTCCTTTTCGGGCAGGTTTTCCTTTTTGACAGGTTTTCGGGTGAGGTCTAACTCGGGTTTCCTAGTCCATGTTTTTCTTTTCGGGGGTGGATCGTCAGCCAGTAAGGCCGAGAGTTAAGACTTGTGTCAAAGGTGAGGGCTAGACCCATATACTCCTCAGGCTTTTCTTATTCACTCTTTCTTGCGTAATTTAGCACCAAAACATGTGTTGTTTGATTGATTGAGTCTGTTTGGGGTCTAGTCGTTTCTTTATTGCTAAACCAGACTTAGGAATAGATGATTTCACAGTTGATTGATGCGCATGTTGATTGATAGTGATGTGTATATATATATAGTAGTAGTATTTGTGGGTAGGCAGGCTTGGGCGGAGTACAGACAGAGAATTCCTGTATTACCGGAGTCTGGCCCCAGACTTGGGCAGGGCACAAACGGAGAATTCTTGTGTTACCAGCGTCGCCTGCGGGAGCGTACGGACAACAAGTCGATCTGTTATCTGTAGCCTTAAGATCGATAAAGTGTCCACGACGGCGGTGTGCATGGGCACTTATCTCATGCTGATGGAATCCTCGGAGGAGGGTGCCGACAGTCACTGAAGCTATCTAGGACCATTGTTTGCCTTGCTTGGGTACTTTAGGTGCCATGTTTGCTGGATGTTCTAGGACTAGATTGTGTGGTTGAAGTGCTTAAGCCGGTTCTGCGAACTTATGGTTCCCCTAGCATTCCCCACCTTACCGAGTGATTTCCAAGTTGCTCACCCCTATTTTCCCTTCTTCTTTCAGGTGTGGTTAACGAGTAGTTGGACAAACTAGAAGGTTATGGTGCTGTCTTTGGGATCAACGAGATTTTTATTTGTTTTCTTTTCTTTAATATTTTTTTTATTTATTCAGTTTAGACTCGGTTTATTTTGGTTATTGGATATTGAAACATGGTTTTTGAATAAGAAAAGTTGATCCTTGGATTTATGGAGTTACTTGAGTTGCAAGTTAGGGTAAGTGACACGCCGTTCTCGGGAGAGGATGAGACGGGTTTGACATTTTGGTATCAGAGCAGATTTTCCATCCCAGTTCTGACTCGGGAGGCGGTTAGGAGGTATAGTAGTAACTGAATCGGATTTTCAACGGTTTTCAAAAAATTTCGGACTTGGGATTTTTCAAAAATTAAAGGCACCAGACTATTTAGTATTATTCCATTAATCGTTAGTGTTTTCTAGTTCTTAATAAAGTCTATCCATCTTGTTTCTTTTTTAAGTCTGACTCCAGGTATATGAAGTTTGGTCGGAAACCAAGTGAGGAAGTAATTACTCCAGAATTTGGGACGAATTCTCTATAAGGAGGGGAGAATTGTAATATCTCGTTTCCTAGGTCCATTACCTTTTTCATTTTTCTTCAAGCCTTTTTTTTTAGTTTTTCCCAAGTCAAAACTTTAAAGCCCATTAATTCAATTTAATTAAAAACCTCACTCTCTCTTTTTCTTAAAAAGTTCCACATCGGATATCTAATCCTTCCTCATTTCCATCTTTCTCCTATAAATATAATCATTCCCCTTCTTATTTTCTTCACGAGTCTGAGCAATGCTCTGTACAGGGGGCTGACTTTCCGGCTAATCCCCACACGCTTTTAGCCACTGTCTCTGGCGGAGTTCTTTTCCGGCGAGTTCCCAGGATTTTTCCGGTGAACTTTCTGAGTTCTTTTCGGCGAGTGCCGGACGGTTTTCCGGAATGTCCCAGCGAGCTCCGACGCTTTTTGCGGTAAGTCTATCTTATCTTTTCTTTCTTTTCTTTTCTATTCTTCGGTTAGGTTAGTTAGTTGGTTCGACCGATTAGGGCATGTTAGGTCGTCGACCTCAGCCGGTTTAGCTGGTTTGGTCTGATCTAACAAGTTTTGCTCGGTTTTGCCAGTTTAGGTTCTTTTCTTCAGCTTTTCATATTTTTATTTCCGTTTTGCCCTAGTCCCGAGGTTCCTTTTTGGGCAGTTTCCAAATATGGCATGTTTCAATATTTGGCAGGTTCCATTATAGGAAAGTTTCATTTTCGGGCAGGTTTTCCTTTTTGACAGGTTTCCGGGTGAGGTCTAACTCGGGTTTCCTAGTCATGTTTTTCTTTCCGAGGGTGAATCGTCAGCCAGTCAAGCCGAGAGTTCAGACTTGTGGCAATGGTGAGGGCTAAACCCATATACTCCTCAAGCTTTCCTTATTCATTCTTTCTTGCGTAATTTAGCACCAAAACATGTGTTGTTTGATTGATTGAGTCTGTTTGGGGTCTAGTCATCTCCTTATTGCTAAACCGGACTTAGGAATAGATGATTTCACAGTTGATTGATGCGCATGTCGATTGATAGTGATGTGTATATATATAGTAGTATTTGTGGGTAGGCAGACTTGGGCGGGGTACAGACGGAGAATTCATGTATTACCGGAGTCTGGCCTCAGACTTAGGCGGGGCACAGACGGAGAATTCTTGTGTTACCGGAGTCGCGTGCGGGAGGGTGCGGACAACAAGTCGATCTGTTGTCCGTAGCCCTAAGATCGATAAAACGTCCACGATAGCGGTGTGCATGGGCATTTATCCCATGCTGATGGAAGCCTCGGAGGAGGGTGACGGCTGTCACTGAAGTTGTCTAGCACCATTGTTTGCCTCGCTTGGGTACTTTAGGTGTCATGTTTGCTGCATGTTCTAGGACTAGATTGCGTGGTTGTAGTGCTTAAGTCGGGTCTGCGGACTTATGGTTCCCCTAACATTCCCCTCCTTAGTGAATGACTCCCAAGTTGCTCACCCCTCTTTTCCCTTCTTCTTCCAGGTGTGGTTAACGAGTAGTCGGACAAGCTGGACGGTTATGGTGCTGTTTTTGGGATCAACGAGATTTTTATTTGTTTTCTTTTCTTTGATATTTTATTTATTTATTCGGTTTAGACTCGGTTTATTTTGGTTATTGGATATTGGAACATGGTTTTTGAATAAGAAAAGTTGATCCTTGGATTTATGGAGTTACTTGAGTTGCAAGTTAGAGTAAGTGACACGCCGTTCTCGGGAGAGGATGAGACGAGTGTGACTGTATTGTTGTATGTATCTTTCCGTGGAATATGCGAACTAGGGTTTGAGAAAAATGGAGATCGGCGTTTCTAAATATATGTACATGGAATCATTGTGAACTTGGACGTGAGGTTATAGGACTCTCTTTATATGAGGGAATCAAATATTTCTAGAAAAAAGTCATGAATCCTTTTTCCCTTCAGCTTTTAGCTTTCTGATAGAAAAGATAAAACATTACTATACGCATAGATGCCAATGAATGTAGGGAATGTACTTATACACAAGCAAGTGCACTTCCTTCTTCTTTTGTGCGCATAGATAATAGATAATAGTAAAATGTTATTCTCTAAAACCAGTATTCAAAAAATCGGCCAAGACGACGAACTAGGGATAGACATTCGGATTCGACTCGGGTTTATTCGGGTATCAGATATCATGTTCTTCGGGTTAGAAGTTTAGGTTTCATTCGAGTATTAATTTATAAATTTCAGTTCGGATTCAGTTGAATTAGGGTGTCAGTTTAAATTATGTAAAAAAATTAAAAAATTTCAAATATACCCAAAAAGTTTCAAAAATCCAAAAATAAAGATTATACACAATATATAGATTCGAAAAATATATTATGCAATACCTAAAATTAACATGAAAATTTGTTTGAGTATTTGGGTGAAAAACGATATGTATTTTGAACATTTTTGGTATTTTGAGTATTATTAGCAAGTGTTTATATGTTTGTAATATTTTTCTGGGGTATATCGGATAACTCAAGGTAATTTAAGATATTTTTTGGATACTATAACTAAAAATAACTAATATATTTAAGTATATAGTTATAGTTCAGATATTTTTCGGTTCTCGAAATATTTCGGTTCGGGTCGGGTTCGCTTCCAACTTTTTAGGTATTGAAGTTTAGGATCCATTCAGATATTTTACCGGTTTTGGTTTAGGTTTTCCAGTACAGTTTTTTTGTCCAACCCTACTGCGAACTCTGTAATAAAATATGAAAAACGAGCATTTTTTAAAAAATATCTCGGCAATAGCTATTTAGCTAGCACTCTATAAAAATAGAACAAGAATTAAATTAAAAAGGATCCCCGCACCAAATTAAAATAAGATTTTTAACTAATGAAATGAAAAATGCAGGTTCAACATTTAGATGTGATATCCAAATAAAAAAAGAAAGAAATTAACTTTTTTTAATAACACCTGTTAAGATTATTATTAACAACTAGATAAAGTCTCGTATGGTACACGAGAAATTAAATATAAAAATATCATTAAAGTTGAAATCCACATAACTATAAATTTGTAAATTTACAATGTAGATTAAAACCATAATTAATTATTAAAAAATTATGAACTACAACCAATATCATCCAAATTAATATAAGATTAGAAATATTGAATAATCGAAATAATAGAAAAACGAATGAAAAAGGATCAGATGAGATAGTGATCGAGTGGTAGGCATGGAAAAATTAATGCTAATTAAGCTTCTTTGAGATTAAAAAAAAGACTAACATAAGAATATTTACTTATTTACCAATAAAGGTATTTATTAGTTTTGATTTCCCCTAAATATATATCAATTTTTTTTTACCAAAAATGTATTAGATTTGTTTTCAACTTAAATATCGAAATAGCTATTCCATTAGACACTATGTTAAGTACGAAGTACAAGTAATTTTAAATGAAAATCTATTAGTACTTTTTTCTAATCCTATGAAACATTCTATACCAAAAAAGTTTTATAGATAAATCATATTCTATTGTACGCTATTTAACTCTATGTAATAATATTTGGGGACAATCATAGTACTCTCTTTGGCCAATTATATTAGTCATTATAGATAAAAATAAAATAAAATTTAAGAATCTTATCTTTCTATAGTAAATATATTATTTCTATATAAACAAAAATAATTCAAACAATAAGAAAAATCCTTTTAGTTATTAATGAATTAAAAAAATTAAAGGTTGACATAAATCTTTGAGAAAAAACTTATAAAAAAATAAAAAGACTTAAAAAATGGTATAGATGAAGTATAGTGGATTGGATTTTAGTTCAGACTAGATGGTTCTACGCGCCATATGCGGATAAATTATCGTCAAAATGTTAGTAACTTATTTGATTTAGTATAACTAATGATTTCGTTTTAATCAAGATATAATTAATAATTATGACTTAATCAAAATTTACTAACGTGTTTTCTTGATATACATCATTATTCTCTATAATTTTCATCGTAGAAATGTATTGATATACATATTTATTATAAAATGTATTTTAAAATTTGAAATGTTTTGTAAATTATAAAGAAAGTTTTGATCTTTCAAACTAAATATTTTTATAATATAATTTAGAACAAAACTATATTTATGGATCATTTAAATATAATTTGAGAAAAAAATTTGAAATTATATGTGGTGTATAATATGCATCAAATAGAAATCATGTTACAATTTTTTAGATAAAATTTTTTTATAATGATGACATAGGGTGAAATAAATCCTCAATTAGTGTATAGATTAAATTTGTTGTCGTGATTTCATGGTATATTTCATTATTCTCTATAATTTTTATTGGTTTATAATTAATTTTATAAAGATATGTGTCAAGTTAAGTTACAATTATATCTAGAGGATTATTAAATGGAATATTAAAACATAATTATGATTATAACCAATCAAATTTCATAAAAATTCATAAAAGTGTTATGACATATACTTTTGTTGAAACTCATCATGCTTAAGATTTGTGACAAACACACTTCATAATTAATTTTATTATATTTTATTTAATTATTTGACAATAATTATATTTTATTCAACTATTTATTATATTATTAGTTCTAGTTTTATATAGTTTTTTTATTAAATATGTATATGACACATTTTTGAGATCTAACTAATAAATCTTTTTGGCAAGAACTAATTTTATTCAAAGAATTTATGTTGCCATGTCAAAATTTTTTAGTTGCAAAAAAATTAATTTAAAACCAATCAAGTTACCTTAAGTTGCCATGTCATAATTATTTGTTAAAAACAATTGTGGTGACGACATGTGGCAAACTTACTTCTTAATTAATGTATAAGGGATTTTTAGCATCACATGAAACAACATTCTTAATTAAATATTATAATTTTATCATGTTTTATAATTAATATTGAATGTTTTAATAGAAATCAAATATTTAATATTCAACTTTCATGCTTAATGAAAATAAAAAATTTACTTATCTATATATATTATATGAAAAGTCGCTTGTTGACGTGGTGTGCTCACAGAATTTGCGGGTGACGTGGCGCAATTTTGTAGCTCGCAAGTGTTTTAGTTTTTTTTTAATTAAAAAACGTTTTTTGACATACATGTCATCACTTGATTGACTAACAGCTTTTTTTGCTTGAGAGAATATTCACTCGCGTACTAATGACCAAACTAACCTTACTGAAAATTATGATATTTATTTAAACAAAAAATCGATCATTATCTATCATCAACCATTAGACCCAAAACAAAACCAATTAATTATAAACTCTAATTCGTTTTGTCTAGATTTATATATATGGTAGTTTACGATATTTTTTGGATACTAAATTCAAAAAATACTATACTTAAGTATATATTTGTAGTCTAAATATTATCGGGTACCCGAAATATGTAGGTTCGGATCGGGTTTGGTTCTAATTTTTCTGATTTAGAAATCTAAGATTCGTTTGGGTATTTAACCGGATTCGATACCATTTTTCTGATGGGTTCAACTCAGCTTTTGGTATCAAATTATGATTTTGTTCAAATGTTAACTCTTTTTTCTTTTCTTCTTCCTAAATTCAAAAAGAGAGAGTTTTCACAGTAAAATCAACAAACAAGAATGTCTCAAACAAATACGAGTGATCTTTCATACTTTTATACTTTGTAACAAGAACTATACAAACAACAAAAAAACTATATGTTAAAAACTATAACTACTACAATTTTAATAAAATTATCTTTGTCCGTGCATCCGCACGAGCCATCATCTAGTTTATATAAAATAGAAATTTTCATGAGTTAATGTCTATGTGTCAAATTTACGTCGAACGCGTTCCGCTTTATATAATAAGATTTCTGAGTTCGAAAATCTACAACAAAAGTTTCTTTTTTTTTTTGTTTAAAAAGCTTATGGTAAGTGGACAAAAAAGAAATAATATCATATTTACATATTTAATTTCCATAGACTAACATGAAAGGAAACACAAAACTAGAGAAAATAAAAGAAGAAGAGAATTGACATTAAAACAAAAGGTGCAAAAACCGAAAATGATCAAATTGTGATAAATTATCGAAATTTATCAACTGGGTAACTAAAATAGATATCTAAAATAAATCGAAGATGTCTAATTTCACTAAAAGATAATGGAATGCTCATAGAGTATCAAAAGGATGCAATATTTATGGGGAAGAATGGATTCTCATAATATTAATTCCACAACTAAACAAAGAAAGGCTTTTGTCAGAGTCATCAGTCTCTTAAGTTAGTGCCTTGAAACTCTGCATATATTTTCTCAAGCTCCTTTATTTGCTGCACCAAACAAAAAGTAGCATACAAAGAAGAGAGTGTGTGAGAATAAAACAAAGAAGAAAAGAGCATTGATTTCAGAATCTGATTTCACATCAAGAGACTAACCTGAGTCGTGAGAGCAGGTTTAAGATTAGTGAAAGCTTTCTCGAAATGAATCATCCTGATTGTACGCTTACTACTAGTTGACTCTGTATCTCTGTAAGCCGCAATACCAGCTTTTTTTTACCAAAGAGACAAGATCAGCTCCACTCCAACCCTCGCAACCTTTCATTTTCGCTATGTCATTCAAATCAACGCTCGGATCAATTGGTATTGATCCGTTTTTCACTAGAGATTTCAGAATGGAATAGCGCTGGGCCGGGTTCGGGAGTGGCACATAGAAATGTCTCCCAAACCTGCCTGCCCTTTGAACAGCAGCGTCCATCATGTCAGGCCTAAGAAAAGTGAAGCAGACATGAAAACAAATGTGCATGCCAATAATAATTAAACAGACAATTACTCAACCCACAAGCTTCTAGCACAAACCTGTTTGTTGCACCAATCACAATTACACCATCTCGTTCTTTTCCACCACTCAATTCAACGAGTAACTGTCAGTTAACAAGTCTTAGCATTAAGATGCGCTTCAGTACAAAGATAATCCTTTTTTGAAAAAGAGAGAAACAAGATTAATCACCTGGGTCAATGGTCGTTCAACAACCCCAAGCACCTTGCTCTCCACGTTTTGTTGTGAAAGCATCCACCTACAACACTTAAACAACATCAATTGCCCTATACTCTTGATTTGTTTAATGTCATTTTGAAACACTAACCTCATCAAAGAAAACTATGCACGGAGAGGACATCCTAGCATGAGTGAATAACCTACTCAGTGTCTCCAACATATTTGCTCAGAAGCTGGTCCCTACAAAACAGAAACTATTTTGAGAGATTCTTCCGAAAAGCAATAAACCCATGACAAAAACAACTGAAGTTCTAAGGAAACCTCGACGTGGATGAAGTTGGCTCCTGCCTCATTTGCAACTAATGTCTTACCACAAGCCGGTGGTCCATAAAGCAAAAAGCCCGTCTCTAAACAAAATTCAAATCCCTGAAAAGAATTATGAGATATACCCATCATTATACTATTTCTTGAAGCAAAAAAATCAAAGGCAAAGCATGAATTCCACTAGAGTTTGCTACCAATATTTTCACTGCCTGCTCGTGTATTCTTCTCAATTATCACGCACTTGTTTGTCTCAAAGAGCATCAGGAAATTCAAAGAGGAAAATTCGTTTCCGTTTACTTATTTATGTAGTTGCTTACCTTGCATTGTTCAGGCTTAACAAGTTTAACAAAAGATAGCATACAAGTTAACTAGTTGTTTAATAAAAGAGATAGATAATGAAATTGTAACGACCCGACCCGATCCGATTCGAGAATCCCGGTTAGGAAACCGGACCAGAAATCCTAAGTCTCTCTGCACCTCGTCTCTATTTAAAGCCGTCTTTAGCTCCTCGAGAAACGCACCATTAAACGAGAAGCGAAGCTCTGCGAAATTCCCGAGAGAAACCCGAGAACCCTAGCCGCCGAGCCACCTCCTCGAGATCCGAGCCATCTTCGCGGCCGCGTGACTCGTTTTCCGTGATCCCGCCACCGCCTTTATTTTCCGAGCCATTCTCGACGCCGAAACCCGCCTCCCGACCGTCGCGAGCACCATCCGAGGCATTGTCGTCCTCGTCTCCTCGTGATCGTCGCAAATCGCCACCCTCCGAGCCTCTCCAGTCGTCGATCCCTCCTCTCCGAGCACCGTAGCCGTTAACCGAGGCCGCATCGTCGCCGCTCCTTCGCCGAGATCGTGACCAGAGCCAACCCGAGCCTCCCGTGGTGTTTTCAGAGCTGATACGTGCACCGCAAGTCCACGCCGAGCCGAACCTGACGCCGCGAGACATCCTTCCGCCGCCGCAGCCCCCGATCGAGCTTTCCCGTCGCCGCTCCTCCCGTGCCGTGATTTCGAGCCGCCGTGCCTGCGAATCCAAAGCACCTCTGCGGCGTTTTCGTCGTTTGTGAGGTAGTTTCTCACTTCCGTGATCGTTTTTCGCGTTTCCGAGAGTTTCCGTAGTTTCTTCGTGTTTCGGGTTTAGAACTTTCTATTTTGGAAACTTTCTATTTTTGGCAAGTTCTCAATTTAGAAAGTTTCTATTTTTGGAAACTTTCCTTTTTGGGAAAATTTCTATTCTGGGAAGGTTTCCTAATTTAGTAGTTTTATTTTTGAAAAAGTTTCCATTTATGGCAGGTTTCCATAAATGGAAAGTTTCTTTTTTAAGCAGGTCCCGATTTAAGGTCTAACACGGGTTCCTTTTTAGTTCAGGTCAAGAAGTTCGGTAGCCGGTTCAGAAGTTCATCTGCATCTGTTTTCATCTGCATCTCAGACTAATTTGAGGAGCTAAACCCATAGCTATCCCCCCGTAGAACTTGTTTAGGATGTTTTCTCTGGTAGTATAGATTTAACGCGTCTTGTTTGATAGTCTTGTTTGTATGTCGAATCAATCCTCGTTGTTGATTGAGCATGATAGGTCTAAGTTATTGCCTTAGCGTTCTAAGATGTTTTGTATGAGATTGGTGTGTGTGAGATGGAGATCGTGTTCGCCTCTGGAGATGAAAAGAAAGTCTTGGAACCATATATACCGATAAGTTGAAGTGAAAAGAAGTTCGGTCACTGTAGTGGTTCGCAGGTTACGGAGTGTGGTGCCAGTGGTTTTTTAGGGCATCTTTGAATGCCATGCTTTGCTTGCGGTACAATAGGTTTCTGTTTGATGTTAAATGTATGTTGGCTTAGAAGGCATTCTAATTCTTTTTTGCGGTGATGCGTGTTTAGCAAACCACCCCCTCGCTGAGTGATTCCACTGACATTCATCCCCTCTTTCCCCTGTCCCTCCTCCTCTTTGTTTTGCAGGTGAGCATGATGAGTAGCCTAAAGATGATGACCGGTCTGGTGTTCGCTTTGGGTGTCGGGTTTTCCTTTTAATAAGTTTTCACAGTAATTTTAGACTTGGTTTCTTTTCATTTATGTTGAACTATTTGGATTGATATGCTAGCTGGTAAGAATTTTTTATTGGTTCAATTGAATAAATGATATTCGATTTAAAGACTACGTTCTGATTCGATTTTGAGGACTAAGTCCCGTTAGATGCTCTGATGGTGGTGTGCGGTGTAGTTTTCTGTGGATAGCATGCGTGGGGGAGACCCTGACGATGGAGAATCTGGATGCTGGTGGTTTGGCAGGTAATACGCATGGGGACCTTGACGAGGCAGAGCCAGGTGTTACAAAGTGGTATCAGAGCCTAGGGTTGCCAAACCAGTTCTGACCCGGGAGGCGTAGATTAGGAATTCGGTTTTCTATTCACTTTTCTGTGGTTTTTAAAAATGTTTTCGGGAAGGGGAATTTTGAAAGAAAAAAAAGAGAACACTAGTCCGGCCGAAGTCGACTTTTATTCGTCATAGCTAAGCTTTCTTCTTTCTTCGGTCAGAGCACGTCTAATCAAGGATTTTCTTTTTCAAATGGCTAACACCAGAAGACAGAATGGTAATGAGGCCCGAGCTACACCCACTGTTATCGCCGCAACTGTCGCCACAGAAGCTGTTATTGCTGCTCAATGTTGCGGAGAGCGTAGTTGTTGCTCAACCTGATGGTTCCCAAGAAAGTATCGGAGAAAGTGAGACAAGAAACATGAACATTGTCAACGAATCCAAAACATCTCAAAGGACTCCGGGATCTACCACCCCAAGATCTGCTAAGGATGTCATAGCTAAAGCTGCTAGGCTAGCTGCTGCTAATGCTGCTCTGGAAGAAGAGTTGGCCAGGTACCGAGCCAGTCAAGGACAAGCTCAGAGTCATAGGACAGTTGCCCGAGAAGTATCCCACCGAGCTGCAGATCTTCCTCCTCCACCATCTCTGCCGCCAGTTAGAGTGTCGCAGTTTGTTCCACCACGCCTGCTAAACCGCTATCATGAGGGACTGTCCTACTGGGATCTTATCAGACATTTGAGAGAAATGGGGAAAGAAATGTTTGAAGGGAAGTTTGATCTTATTTCCGCAGACGACTAGAAGGGAAAGCAGGAACAGAACTTCGATCATCTTCGTTGTCCCGAAGAGTACCGTCGGGCTCTGGCAGTGCAATACCTGAAGGGAGAAGCCCTAGTCTAGCGGGAAGGTATGGTAGCCAAGACCCGCGGGGAGTATGAGCTGACATGGGAAGAGTTCAGAACCCAGTTCACCAAGAAGTATTTTCCCTGTGAGGCAATGGACATCATGGAGCACCAGTTTTTGACGATCCAGCTAGGCAAGCTGACTATTCGCCAGTATGAGGAAGAGTTCAACCATCTCCGCCATTTCGTTGGTCGCTATCTAGAAGAGCAAGAAGTGATCAGGAGATTCTTGAATGGTCTGAACATAGAGCTCTGAAACCGTTGCAAGTTGGTGCGCTATGAATTCCTGGATGAGTTGGTAGAGAAAGCAGCTGATCAAGAAAAAGGGTTGAAGGAAGAGAAAGAAAAGAATAGACCAAATCCGCCCAGAGCTGACACCCAGACCCGATGCTACCACTGCAATTGTTACGACCATAAGCACGCCGTGTTCCCAGAGAAGCCGAGAGGAGGGATGAACCCACCTAGAGTGAATCCACCTCGACCAAACCTGCCGATGGGTAACCCACCAAGAGCTTACTCGCCAGAGTGCAACCATCTTGAGAACGTGAGGTGTTACCACTATGGAAGGTTAGGACACCTAGTAAGACAGTGTCAAGAACTAGGGAATCTGCCTTTGTTGCCTCCACTGCTTCCTCGCCAACAAGCTCCAGCACCTCGGGTCTTTGATGTAGAAGTGGGAGAGGAAGAAGAGGAACCTGAGGTCATCGTCAATACCGAAGAGGGGTACGAAGGAGTCGAACCCATTGTCGGTATGTTTTTAACCCTCTCTTGTCAATTGGTAGAGTTCCGTGAATTGTTGTGCTAAGAGTCAGTCAAGAATAAAGAGTCAAGTCCGCAGAATGACTAGGATTGCCCTCATGTAGGAACGGTAATGGTAGGAGGAGAATCTGCCTATACCATGTTCGATTCCGGAGCTACTAACAGCTACGAGAGACCGCAACTAGTCAAAATATGGGACTTCCAAGGCCAGTTTGTCTCGAGGAACCGAAGTGTTGAGATGGTAGGCAAGGAAAAGATGGGAACCACCATAGTTCATGTAGAGGTCCCAATCGCCGTAGGAGGAAAGTTGTTCACCAGCAATCTAACAGAGATGGAGATGGGCCGAGATGACATCATCCTAGGAATGGATTGGCTTGATCACCATGGAGTGGATTTGGATTGCCGCCAGGCAAGAGTGAAGATTCGCGGAGACAAAGGGGAGACAATCTTCCAAGGAGTCAGGACAAACTCCGGAGTACCAACTATCTCAATGCTGCGAGCAGAAGAGCTCTTAAGTAAATGGAATGATCTTTCTTAGCAACGATCTCGGTTACCAAGGAAGGTGACTCGGAGAAGATCAAGGATATTCTGATAGTCGCTCTCTCTACGAGGATGTATTTGAACCGTTTAAGGGACCACCGCCAGAAAGAGGAGATACCTTCACTACTAAGCTAAAGCTAGGGACGACCCCTATGTCTCGAGCACCGTATCGCTTGGCGCCTGCTGAGATGGCTGAGTTGAAGAAGCAGATGGAAGATCAGATCGAGGAAGGCTTCATCCGCCCTAGCAGCTCACCGTGGGGAGCACCAGTTCTGTTCGTGAAGAAGAAAGATGGCACCTTCCGGCTATGTATTGACTACCGAGGTTTGAACAAGGTCACCATCAAGAAGAAGTACTTGCTGCCAAGAATAGACGAGCTGTTGGACCAGCTACAAGGAACCTCTTGGTTCTCCAAGATTGATCTGGCGTCAGGATACCACCAGATTCGAATCGCGGAGGAAGATATGCGAAAGACGACCTTCGTACACAATACAGGCCTTATGAGTTCGTTGTTATGTTTTTTGGACTAACAAAAGCACCAGCCCCCTTCATGAAGTTGATGAATGATGTTTTCCGGAAACATTTGGACAAGTGTGTAATAATATTCATCGGTGACATCCTGGTGTATTCAAAAACTCGGGAGGAGCATGCCCAACATTTAAGGATGGTGCTCGAAGCGCTAAGGAAGCAGAAGTTGTATGCCAAGCTCAGTAAGTGCAGCTTCTGGCAAAGGGAAATAGGATTCCTAGGGCATGTAGTCTTAGGATCTGTCACAGTGGATCCCGAAAAGATCGCAGCTATCACCAGTTGGCCGACACCTACCAGTGCCACCAAAGCCCNAACTAGAGCTGAGTGATAGTGAAGACGAAGAGAGCTTGGACAATGAGCTGCTAGGTTCAAATAAGGAGAAAGAAGAAGGATCAAATCCGTATGTTCTATCCAAAGGTCCAATTACGAGATCAAAGACAAAGAAGCTTCAAGA
>OVAN01010323.1:0-15890 GCA_900406275.1 Anastatica hierochuntica | reverse complement strand
TAATTCTCGAATGAAAACCGTAATAAAATCGACAAAATACGAATACATCAGGGATCAAACTTGTTTTGAGTGTAAGGTCTCAGAGAAGGATAACAGCAGCATCCAAACACCCTTAGAGAAGTGTAAACAGGTGGTTTTCCTAGCAGGAGCTCATAAGGACTTGCAGAAGATTCAGAACTGAGTGTGGCAACAAATTGTTCAGGAAGTTTGAAGTAAAGAAGGCTTCAACCCAATACCTTTTAGGAACTTGACTTTCAAACATCATGGCCAGGCTGAGTTCAACAAGATGCCTGTGTTTTCTTTCTGCAATTCCATTTTGTTGTGGAGTGTGTGGGCAAGAGATGATTTGTTTGATTCATTTTTCAGACAAATGTTGTAAGAATTGTTTGCTTGTAAATTCTCCTCCACCATCACATTGGAAGACAGAGATTTTCTAATTGAACATATTCTCTACTAAGTTCTGAAAGAGTTTGAAGACTGAAAAGAAGTCTGATTTAAGCTTCAAAGGATAGAACCAACTGTATCTTGAGTAATTATCAATGAAAACCACATAGTATTTAAAGCCTTGCATTGAAATTACAGGGGAAGGTCCCCAAAGATCACAATGGATCCTTTCAAGAGGTCTTGAAGCTACATACGCAGAGGGAGAAAAAGGAAGTCTTGAATTCTTTCCAAGCTGACAGGATTCACACAGTCTGGAAGATGTTTTATTGATGATGACAGACTTCTGTTGAGAAAGTTGTTGGAGAATCTGAGAATTAGCATGTCCAAGCCTCTTATGCCACACATCTGCACTTGTAGCTTGTTGTCTTGAGGAAAAGAAGGTTGTGAACTGAGGATTCTCCAACACATATAGCCCATTACTTCTTCTGCCCTGTGTTAGCAGCTGCTTTGTCTGTTTGTCCTTAATTTTAACACTTTCACAGTCAAACACAACTTTGTAGGGATAATCATAAGTGAGTTTTGAAACTGATAAAAGGTTTTTAGTGATACCAGGACAAGCTAACACATCTGTGAGAGAGAGAGTACCTGCTAACGTAGGTAGAGCAATAGAGCCAATGTGAGTGATTGGAAGGAAATATCCATTTCCAACCAAGACTGAGTCTGTTCCTTGATAAGGTTGAACAAGTTGAAGAGAATCCTTTGAGTGTGTTATATGAGCAGAGGCACCTGAATCTGGATACCACTCATTACCTTCTCCACTAGTCTGAGTGATTCTTATAGCAAAGAGAGCATGATCAACATTTTCAGCTTGATAGGAGTGATCAAAACGTTTCTAGCATTGCAAAGCTCCATGACCATATCTGCCACAGATTTGACAGGATGGTTTCAAAGGTTGATCTAGATTCTGAGGCTGAGAGGAAGAGCCATTTCGAGAGCTATTTTGTTGATGAAAACCTCTTCCTCTTGTGGAATAGTTTCCTCTTCCTCTGTAACCTCTATTGTAGCCTCCTCCTCTGCCTCTATTGGAGTAGTTTTGAGAATATCCAGAATAGTTTTGAGCAGTAAAGGCCAGATGAGGAGATACAGATGAGGTAACATCATTGTAAGCCTGAATCTTGTCTTCAAAACCACTGAGTTGGGACGCAACATCTTCATAAGATGGTCCAGGATAAGCATTCATAGAGTTCTCTATAACAGTGGTAATAGATTCATATTCTTTGCCTAAACCATGAAGAACTCCAAAGATCTTATTATGATCAGTGACTGGATGAGCAATAGAGCTAAGAGTATCACATATAGTCTTATATTCCTTGAGGTAATCAGCCATAGATTTGGTACCTTTTGTCAGATTCTGGAGTTTTCTTTGTAGCTCAAATAGTCTGGAAGCAGAAACTTTGTTGAAGAACTTAGCCAGAGCCATCCAAACTTCATGAGCTGAGGGCAGATGATAAACCTCTCCAAGGATGTCTTCTGATAGAGATCCCAACAACCAGGCACGCACCATTTGATCAGATCTGAACCAAGTAATGAAGTCAAGATTGCTTGTTTCAGTGGTAACATCTCCTGTTTTGACAGAGATGGTGAGAGGTGGTTTGCATTCAGCTCCGGTTACAAATCCTAGAAGCATTTGACCAGAAAGAAAAGACTCAAACTGAGTTTTCCATAAGAGATAGTTTTTATCAGTGAGTTTTAGAGTCACACACTGAGTTATACTCAGTGGTGGAAGCAATTCAGAGGTCACCATGGATCTTAGTGGCGCTCTGATACCATTAAGGAAAGAGCCTTTGAGAGAAAATAAGAAAGTTTTGAGCTTTATTGCTTAACCTTTAACGTATACAAAGATGGTGCCTTTATAGGCTTGTACAAGATAAGATCAAATGCTAGCTGTAGCTAGCAATGCAAAACGGTTTTGTGACTCAACATTGGAATCTGAAAGATGTTGTGTACGACAGTTTGTTGACTTGATCAAAGGAGGAAATTGCTCAGAAGTTGCATGTGTGTTTGTCCTTTTCTGAGTCTGAAAACACTCTGTTTTGCTCAGTGTATTTGTCCCTTGTGTCGCATTCATGTCATGAGTCTCAAGCTTTTTCATGTCTTGCTCAGCCTTATGCTTCTCTGTTTTGATCTCTGTTTTGATAACATTTCCTATAAGTTTTTCGGTTTATAATAAATAGTCATATTTAGAATCAAATTATATATCAGATTGGTTCAGTTCAATTGAAATTATTCAGATTTCGGATTTCAAAAGTATGTTAATTTAAATTTAAAAAATTCAATTTGGATTCATATTTGGCTTGATTTTAAACTACAACTATGATAAGATAAAATCCTTAATTAACATTTTTGATAGTTTAGTATAATTCATAAAATAATTAGTTTCGACTAATTACTTCTGTTTTAAAATATTTTTTGTTCGGTATGAATTCTAGTAATTTAGTTTTAAAAGTTTTCTTGCACCTGGTTTTCATATTATTTGGTTTAATTCATTCATGTTGTGTTTTTCCAGATTATTTTATGAAAGATATGACATTATATGAATTATATGACATTAAGTAACTCATATGAAACGAAACCTGTTCCGGACAGAACGACCCGAAAACAGTCAATCATCACTCTCGGCGGGCCGATTTCTTAGCCGATATCGTGTTCGTCGATTATGTAGTTCCGCTCACGGTCCCTACCAAAAGTTTTATTCTGATAGGGTCGTACGCAGAGCATCTGGATTTCACAAAGCTCTAACACGAAAAGTGTCAAGGAGAAAGAAGATTTGGTTGAAAAAAAGTAATAAATATGAGTCAATTTAAAATCATGACTACTTTACCAATACCAACTACTACTGTACTCCTTTCTTGTGCACCATACTACTATATCCCTTTGACATGGCATCTTTTTTCTTATCCCTGGTTAAATTTTTTATTCTTACTTTAAGCTATTTTTCACCATTTTTGAGCTATTTTTCCAAAATGCATAAAAAATACAATATCGATCCTATATCCTATTTCATTAACCAGTCTACATTTGCTATATAGCAAAAAAAACTCAGAACGTTCAGTTTCGTTTTTAATTAATACCTAACCCTCGAGAGTCAAGAATAACCAAACAATTACGAAATTGACAAACCACTCAATAACTTGACATCAAAATTATAGATTTAACCTTTACTATTGACTAAACATAGCATTTTTTTTGTTAAACTAAACATAGCTACCAAAATGGTTAAATCATTTTGATACCGCAGAATCAAATTGTTAAAACACTAATAAATAAACACTTTGTCCCTTTTTTGTCTCAACCAAAATACCTTGGTCCTATATTATACAAAAAATATTGCCTTTGTCTAAGTCGGTTCAAGCCGGTGGTAAAGAAATATCCAATTTTCAAATCCAACTTTTCTTAGCAAAAAACTCCAAACTCTAACCAATCTTTTCAAAGAATTAATATTAACAATGGGTAAAAAAAAAAGAAATAAGTATAATAATTATTTTTGGTCGAAAGTATAATAACAACTATAGTTTGATATTAAAGAAAGAAACATTATTTTTGGAAAAAAAGAAAGAAACATTATTTAACTAAACCGCGTGAACTCCAAATCCAATTGAAGACAGCTTGAAGTAACTACAAGTTGGCCCAATCACCAGTTGTTGCATTAAACACGCGGTTTTAGTCTCATTTAGAACCGCCTCTTATTATATCTTCACTTACTATATATATACATTCATCCATAAACCCTCAAAAACCATAAACACACAACAAAGAAGCTAATCAAAAATGGCGATCACTTACTTCATTCCTCTGTTTCTTGCTCTTATCATCTCCTCTGTTTCAGCTAATTTCCAAAGAGACGTTGAGATTACTTGGGGAGATGGACGTGGACAAATCAAGAACAATGGAGAGCTTCTCACTTTATCTCTAGACAAATCCTCTGGCTCTGGATTCCAATCCAAAAACGAGTACTTGTTCGGTAAAATCGACATGCAGATGAAACTCGTCCCTGGAAACTCTGCTGGAACAGTCACAACACTCTACGTAAGTTTGAAAACAATTCTCAATATATATATTTTTACATTTAACAAGTTGTAAAGATTATATATTCGAAATGGGTTTTTGATTTTTTGTAATGGGTTTTGTTTTTTTTTCTTCTTGCAGTTGAAATCACCAGGAACAACATGGGACGAGATTGATTTTGAGTTTTTAGGGAATCTAAGTGGAGATCCTTACACACTTCACACTAATGTCTACACACAAGGCAAAGGAGACAAAGAACAACAATTCAAACTCTGGTTCGATCCAACAGCTGATTTCCACACTTACACCATTGTTTGGAACCCACAAAGAATCATCTTCACCGTAGATGGAACTCCAATTAGAGAGTTCAAGAACATGGAGTCTCTAGGCACTCTGTTTCCAAAGAACCGACCAATGAGAATGTACTCTAGTCTTTGGAACGCTGATGATTGGGCAACTAGAGGTGGTTTGGTCAAAACAGATTGGTCTAAAGCTCCTTTCACTGCTTCATACCGTGGCTTCAATGAACAAGCTTGTGTTTGGTCAAACGGCAAGTCTTCTTGTCCTGATGATGGCTCGAAACAGGGGAGCACTGGCTCGTGGCTATCCCAAGAGCTTGACTCAACGGCTCAAGAAAGAATGAGATGGGTGCAGAGGAACTACATGATCTATAATTACTGTACAGATTCCAAGAGATTCCCTCAAGGTCTTCCAAAAGAGTGCTTGGTTGCTTAGAGACTTGAGAGAGAAAAAACAATAGCCTTTTTTTTGTTATGAAAATTCTTTTCATTTTATTGTAGATCACATGAAATATTTTATTCATTCGTTTCTATTTTATTAATTCGTTAGAGTAATAATGTTTTTGGTTTGTTTTAATATCATCCATGTTACAATATGCTTTTTCGAGCAAGTCCAAAAACTGCCGCCTCTGTTTGATTCACGAACTAGGGTTGGACAATACAAACCAACCCCAAATTGAGTAACATTTTATAGTATATATTATATTCAAATTAATTTATAAATATTCTTAATGTCTCCGATGCTGCAACCACCAAAGATCAAAGAAGAACCAAAATTTACTAAAACAAAACGTTAAAAAAGAAGAACCAAATTTTATCATAGTAATTTTGAATTATGAAATTTTCAAAACGAATAAGCCCTAACCGGTCCACGTTTTGCAGAACCAAAGTTCAAACCGAAATCCTGAATCGAACCAGGTTTAAACCGAAACAAATAAGCAAACACACGTAGCATGTGGCAAAAGTATATAGTAAGCACCTGCTTGCATGCAACACGACAAGAACCAGATGTTCAAATCTTAAACAACACAAGAGTCACAAAACCTTGAGAACTAAACACAAAGCCTCTCTTTGTAATAAAATCCCCACTCCCAACACACACGGTCCCAATGAACGATACCATTTCTCGGTCTTAACTAACAACACATGCATACAAACATGGACCGTTCCACTTTGATCTTATCTCTACTTTTTACACTCACCACCTCTTTGACCACGACCTTCTTCTCTCCGGTTCTTGCCGGAACTTTCGACAAAGAGTTCGACATTACTTGGGGTGATGGTCGTGGCAAGATTCTCAACAACGGAGAGATTCTCACTCTCTCCCTCGATAGATCCTCTGGCTCTGGTTTTCAATCCAAGAAAGTTTATCATTTCGGAAAGATCGATATGCAGCTTAAACTCGTCCCTGGAAACTCTGCCGGAACCGTCACTACCTACTACGTTAGTTTTACTTAACATCATATAAAAGTGTCAATATAATCAAATACGTTTTTAATAAAAAAATTTGCACTTATAACATATATCAAATTTCATATAAATATAACAAAGTATGGTTCATTTTGTTTATATACAGTTGGATATAGGGTTTAATTACAATAGTTCTTGATTGTTTTATTATTATTGATGCAGTTGAAGTCTAGAGGTGATACGTGGGATGAAATAGATTTCGAGTTTCTTGGTAATCTAACGGGTGATCCGTATGTGATGCATACGAATGTGTATACTCAAGGCAAAGGTGATAGAGAACAACAATTCAATCTCTGGTTTGATCCAACCGCTGATTTTCACACTTACTCTGTTCTATGGAATCCTCATCACATCGTGTAAGTATATAAAAATATACTTAAACCGAATAAATTTTAAGTTAAGCTTTTGTTCTAACTAGAAAATTATAAGTCTTTGGCAAACATAATTTCTATAGGTCCAGAAACTCGTTTTTTTATCAAAATATAAAAATTTCTCATTGGAGTTCAAAAAATCGAGTTTATTATTAACTAAGTTATCATATATATTTTTTCACTTTGTAATAGTTTTTTCAAACTTTCTCAAACTATATGACTAAGATGTCATATCTTTTATTTCCTTTTTCTTAATATAATTTGAAAACCTTTTAGCAAAAAAATAGTTATATACATTGCGTTGCAGCTTCTTGGTTGATGCAGTTCCAATAAGACAATTCAAGAATCTAGAACATAGAGGGATTCCATATCCGAAACTGCAGCCGATGAGGCTATATTCGAGTCTGTGGAACGCGGACCAGTGGGCTACAAGAGGAGGTCTAGTTAAAACCGACTGGTCCAACGCACCGTTCACCGCTTCTTACAGAAACTTTAGAGCCAACGCATGTGTCTACTTGGCCGGAAAATCATTTTGTTCCGTTGGTTCGCCAAGATGGTTCTATCGAAGACTTGATCTAACAGCGGAAGATAAGATGAGAGTAGTGCAGAGGAAGTTCATGGTCTATAACTATTGTACCGACTCGAAAAGGTTTCCTCAAGGGTCTCCAAAGGAGTGTAATATCCATTAGCTTTGGAAGATTGTATAGTGTGAAACTTTGAAGATAAAGAGTAAATAAGTTATTTCAAAATGATATATGTATATAGTTCGTGTGTAGTTTAGGTCTATGTTAAGGAAATTCCTCTGTTTCTGTGTTATATAAGTTCATAATAAAAATGGCTGTGAATAATGTTGCTCAAGACTTAAATGTTAAATTATGATTTTTGTATTTGTGTTTTGGTTTGAGTCAATATTTACATGAGTCAAATTTGGTTATAGCCAAGAAGGAATCGACAGATGAGAAAAGTTGATGAAATATAGATAAATATTAGAAGATTTATAGCACTTGATGATCCGTTTATTTATTCCGTGACAAAATACAATATTATTACAAGTTGGAATGATTTTTTCTTTTGAAAATTAAGTTGGAATGAATATTCTAAATTTTGTTTTATTTGTTATGCAAAAACTTAGTAGGAGAGATTCGAGGAATAATTCACGTAGTTACCTTAAGTTTTATGCGTGATTTATTCTTCCTATATGTGGCTGACATGCCCGTCCTAAATTTCAAAAACATGTCGGACTATTTTACCAAAAATCAAAACAAATATTTCGAATTTTTACTCGAGTATTGTACAAATTAACTACAATCCAAAACTAATGATTTTTTTAACGCTTAAAACTTTTTATTATTGATTTGAAAGCCGACCGTCAAATTACAAAATGAAAGAGAAGAAATAGATAAACCACAAGGATAACAATGCTAAACGAGCGATTTAAAAACCATTTTTGATTCAAAATTTATCTCATACGAAATAGAGCTTTGATTGGCTGCACTAGGGTTGGGCAAAAAAACACACCCGAAAATCTGAACCGAACTTACCACAAAAAAACAGTATCGAATCAACAATCGATCCTAAAATATCCAATAAAATATCTAGTAAAAAGAAGTATCGAATCGAAAACAATAATATTTTGGATACGTGGAAAAAACCCGAACTACCATTACATACTTGAATATATTAGTTATTTTTAGATTTGATATAAAAAAAATTAAAATATCCAAAAAAATATTCAAAAAATATCCAAATTTTCATAAGTACCCAAAAATTCTTTAAAAGTATTGGAAAATGACTAAAAGTACTTGAAATAATACCGTAAAACATCTACCATTTTTTCACCCAAATACGCAAACCGAACCAATTTTCATGTTAATTTTAGGTATTAGATCATACATTTTTCATATGGATATGTTGTATATTATTATTTTTATATATTTTGAAGCTTATAGGTACATTTGAATTTTTTCATTTTTTGTATAATTTAAACGGATATTCGAATCCTAACCGAACAAAACCAAAATTTATAAATATCTGAATGGGACTTAAACCTCTATCATCAAAAATTCAAAATCCGAGTAAACGCGAATCGAATCCGAACGAGTATTCGAACGCCCATCCTATGCTGGAGTAATACTAGGGTAAATGACATTTCGGAAAACTATTTTTAGCAGGCTCGACCCAACATGTTTTGATGCCTCAAACCCAAAAAACTTTTTTGTCCCATAGAGAATTTAAAGGTTCAAAAAATGCAAAGGTGGTATTTGAACCAGTGACCTATCACTCCTAATAAAGTGACTCCACCAGACCACAAGCATTTTTTTCAAAATTTGATGCCCTTAAAAATTCATATTAATTTTGTGTCTAAAGCTCTAGTTTTACCAGCTTTAGGTCATGGTCGGGCCTGATTTTTAGAATCGTGCAAATGATGACAAAACTCGGAGAAAGATCGTGACAATGATTTGCATGATAATAAATCAATTCTTTAAAATCTTTCAGAATAGAGCTTATAACTTTTAGACAACATAGGTATGTAGATCGGAGAGACATAGGTATGTAGATCGGAGAGAAGACACTATAGCACACAGGATAGACGGACTGAAATGTTACAAAGATTTTGTATGAGTATAACGTTAGTGAATGTTAAACACTAGATATTTATAATGGTATAGTTTATATTTGGAGAGTATTTTATTTGACTATTCCGGACTCATTTCCAAAATATTTACAAATGTTGTTGGAAAAATACGTCTGTTGATATGTTCAAACTGAAGGATTTCAAATTAGCTATAATTCTTACGCTCTTTTTAAATATAAAGATTTAGGTAAGTTTGACCCAAAACATTAAGGTATCAAAACTAGTTACAAATAAAAAATTAGAATAATTACTATAAATAGACGCAAATATTTAGAGAAGATATTGTTAGCAGAACAAACAATCTGTTTGCTTACAATTATAAATAGTCTCCAAATCCTCCACTTTAGTCACACAACTCAAAATCACAGAAAGAAAATACGACCATATTCAGTAAAAAATGGAGAAAACAGCTTTGATATTCATCGGTCTAATATTTTTCTCTACATGTAAGATTTTTTTTTAACTTATGTTATAGTTACATAATTCACCATTTTGATCTTCATCATCATTAAATACTATCATATATGGTGGTGATCATATTACTCAAAATGTTATATTGTCTCACTGTAACAGGCACTCAAATTCTTGCACAATCTTGCGAAAATGATTCTGATTGTATTCATCTGAAGTGTGTAACGAAGATCAAATGTGAGGAGAACAAGTGTCAATGCGTAAATGAAAAAGATGCAGCTTTACCAATACTTAACACGAACTGTGGTGTTGCTACATGCATTGACTACTGCAAGGCGAAAGGTCAACAAGCTTTCGCTTGTATCTTAAACCGTTGTTACTGTCGCAAGCCTCCTATGTAATGTCTCATAACGATTTCGCCTACGCTTGTATCTCAGGCCATTGTTACTCTCGCAAACCTCCTATGTACAAATACGTGGTAACAAATTCGTCTACGTTTGTATCTTAAGCCATTATAATTGTTACTGTCGCAAACCTCCTATGTAAAACATCATAACAATTTTGTCTACATTTGTATCTTAAGTCATTGTTATTGTCAAATCTCCTATGTGATATGTAATAACAAGCTCTAATTTCCGGTCTACTAAGACGTATGTCCAAATTTTCACAATCGTCAAAGAAAATTAACTTTTTGGCTTGCATAAAAACCCACCATAAAACAAATCAAATTACAAAATAGTTTGATGGTTTTTTTTTCTAAACCAAAAATCAAAGACCAAAGAAACTAAACCGTAAATTGGCTAGTGCACTTCTCTAGATCTAATGCTGAATATTGTGGTGACTCGAAGAATTTGGTTGATTTATAGTTTTCATCAATTAATGAATTTTAATAAACTGGCCAAAGCTGCACATTCTTATTTGCAAAAACCAGTTTATTACGCATTTAAAATTATAATAAAAGTAGTTTTCCTATAAAATAGGGAATCTAGATTTTTCATAGATTTTGCTAATTACTTCACAAAATTAAAAAAATCCACTTTTATTAGTTTTTAATGTTTACGTGAATTCACATTTCTTTTATTTTTCATTTATTTACTTTTTTATTTTTGATAAAATTCAAAAGCCAAAATCTAAAAACCAAAATCTATAATCTAAAAACCACTAAAAACCTCAAAACATTTTTACCAAAAAGAGGAAGAAGAAATTTGGGTAAATAATAACATTTGAGGAAAAACATTATCTACCTATATGTATAATTATGTAAGTTGACGACTGTATATATTATATAAACTAGTTGACTGGCTCGCATAGTATGCGGACATGAGAAAATATCAATATCTTTAGATTTATAATTTTAAATATAATATGTCTTTAATTTTTTATTATACTGCATATGTTAGATAGATATGTGGACATAAAATTTTTTTTATAAGAATATCTATATTCGATCGTTTATTAAATATTTTTTGATATACAAATTTAATATATTTGGTAAATATATACATTTAGATTACTTTAAAAATCTTGACTTTTAAAATTTTAATAACGTTTTTAACAATTTAGACAATAAATTATGTTATATGCGCATAAAACTTTTAAACATGGTTTAGACAATAAAAACTAATTATGATCTTAATTATTCCTTGCAGATGTTGAAATCATTGAGTTGTTTTGACATTCGACCCCACTAGAAACTATAATCTTGATAACATAAATTCTAAATCATTTTTATTCGTTTAATTATGATCTTAATTATTCCTTGCAAATGCTGAAATCATTGAGTTGTTTTGACATTCGACCCCGTTAAAAATTATGATCTTGATAGATGTTTTGACATTCGACCCTATTAGAAATTATGATCTTAATAGATGTTTTGACATTCTACGCCGTTAGAAATTATGATCTTAATAAATATTTCTAATTTAATATATGATTTAATCTTAATTTATTTTTTACCAAAACATTTAATATGATTTTTAAGATATGATTTTTTATTTTTAGTATTTATGTATTTTAATTATAAGTTTACTAAAATTTTCTTATATGAAAATTGCAATTAAAAAAAGAATCAATTACATACGTATGAATATATTATTTTTAAATTTGTATCTTTATATTAGTGTTAAATTTTTAAAAAAATTATTGGTTGTTATTTATGTTTTCAATTATTATTTAAAGAAAGTGGATAATTCTTATGAAACTTTTTTCTAATAAATATAATTGTTCTTGTTTTTAATTAAATTTCGAAATTGAATTTTTATATTTAATAAAAAAAAATTTAAAAAAAAATCTTATAAAAGTAGCATGGTATTTAACCAGTCTAACTTTTAATGTGATGCAAACTAAATTCATACTTAAGATATAAGATAAAACATAGTTCATTATATAACGGAAATTTTAAAATCGTCAGTGCTAGACTACGTACCACGTCTATAATGGGACTCTACGAACCTCCCTAGTGCAGTCTATTTAGAAAATCTCTCTATATATAAACACTCACGTTCTATCGTATTCAAGCCACTGGAAAACAATTACTAATGAAAAAAAAGTAACAACAGAGCAAAATAAACACATTTTTGTAAAAAAAAATGGCGGGTTTTGCAACCAAACAGTCTCTATTGTTGTTGTCTCTTCTGCTCTTGGTCGGTCTATCCACCAGAAGTTTCTACGACAACTTTGATATCACTTGGGGAGATGGTCGTCCAACATTTTTGAGAGTGCCCAGCTCTTGACTTGCACTCTCGACAAGATCTCCGGTTCGGGGTTCCAATCTAAGAAAGAGTATCTATTCGGAAAGATCGATATGAAGATGAAACTTGTCTCCGGAAACTCTGCTGGAACCGTCACTGCTTACTACGTATGTAAACTAAAATCTATTTTTCTTATTGTGACATTGACTTGTTGTGTGATTTTGAGTCTGATTGAAAGAATGTTTTTGTAGCTTTCTTCGAAAGGTGAGACATGGGATGAGATTGATTTCGAGTTCTTGGGAAATGTTACCAGACAACCTTACGTTCTTCATACAAACGTGTTTACTGGAGGTAAAGGTAACCGCGAAATGCAGTTCTATTTTCGGTTTGATCCCACCGCGGATTTCCACACTTACACCGTCCTTTGGAACCAACTCAACATCATGTAAGTAGTTAATCACTCCAATGCAATGTTCAAAATATCAAAATATCGCTAGACGCTAATGAAGCTATAACACCTATCTCATCCTCTCTCGAGAACGGCGTGCTACTAACCCTAACTTGTCAAACACGCAACTTCGAACATAAAGGATCAATTCATAAATCTCATAAATAATATCTAACACAGAAAATCTCCAAATAGAACCAACAACTGTAATAAACCAAGTCTAAAACCGATAAATAAATATAATGTCTAAAAGGTTAAAATCTAATAAAATCGTTGATCCCAAAACAACACCAGAAACCATCCAACTCATCTGACTATTCGTCAGTCTCACATGAAAAGGGAAGGGAAAGAGAGGGAGTGATAGGGGAATCACTCAGCGAAGTAGGGATAGTTGCAAACACAAGTCCGTAGATCCGACTCAACAATACAACCACGCTAGACTAGTCCTACAAAATGCAGCAAACATGGCACCTAATGCGCCCATACATAGCAATAAATGGTCCTATCCTGCGAATCCAGTGATCACCTACACCCTCTGAAGAGGCTTCCTCAGCATAGGATAAGTGCCCATACACACCGTCGTTGTGGACGCTTTATCGATCTTAGGACTACAGACAACATATTGACTTTTTGCTCGCACCCTCCGCAGACATGACCCCGGGATACAACAGCCCGACTCTATACTCCACGCACAGGTCTCCACATCCATATCCACATATACATATATAATATAAATCACACACTAGCAAACATCATACGAGAAAAACAACAGTGATATCATCTATTATCCTAAATCCAATTTAATAAATAAGGAAACAAATAGACTCCAAGCAGACTCAAACTATCAAGCAAGACATGTTTCGGTGCTAATCTAACGATAATCGATTGCTGAACCAACAGTATACAGCGGGTTTACGCGGTAGCTCTTCACCTTAGCAAATCAGAAGAAAAATGTGGCTTCTGAATCCCGAACGCTTAATCAGACTCTGAATCTGAAATCAGGGCAAAAAATCAGTCAAAATAGCCCTAAAACGGAGAAAAACGGAAAAGTGGACCCCCACGGATCAAACCGAACCGAATCAGTCAATTGGTCAAAGTCAACGGTCAAAGTCAACGCTCGCAGGTAAAGTCAACGATCAAAACCGTGGTTAATGGTCAAACCTGTCAAACTGGTCAACTCAATCATTCTGATCAACTCAGTCTGACACAGTCAACAACAGTCCGACATGTGGACAAATTTGATTCCGACACGTCAGCAGGACTCGCCACGTCAGCAATGACACATCACCTATGTATCAACTGATCCAGTCAGCAACGATCTGACACGTGGACCAATCTCATTCCGACACGTCAACAAGACTCATCACGTTAGCAAGATCTGCCACGTCAGCATCTCACCGGAGTTTTTGCTGGTGGTGGTCCGGCGGTGGTCCGATGACGGTCCGTTGATATGTAACGGTGGGTCCTGGCGGCGCGTGAGGTGGCACGTTTAGATTGCAGGAAACTTCAAACGACGATTGCCGGAGCGTTCAAACTCCGATCGAGGTGCAGTCAACCGCTACGAATTTATCTGCTAATGGTCTCGAATTTGCGAAAGGATCATCGAGCATAGAGATCAAGTAAAAATAGTGCTCGGGAAGAAAGAGAAGGTTATAATGGAGTGATTTTCGGTGGTGGCTGATGGGTGGTTCTAGGGTTTCGAGATGATGGAGTGATTTTGGCAGAGCTTCGCTAAGAATTTAAGTGATGGAGAAATTATGAGAGTTGATGGGTCTTTAAATAGAAAAAACTAAGAAGAGAACCTAGGATTTTCTAAAAAACAAATTGGGCTTTAACGGGTATCTGCAACAATTTTAAAAAAACTGGCCCATCAAAGGTTTTTGGATGTTACATAAGCGTTTAGAACTTTCTCGGAGATGATTAATTTTATTAAAAATGTTTTCAATATTTATACCAATATGTGTATTTTTGATTTCTTCGCTGCTTTGGTTATATTTTTGGTGTTATTCAATTCTTAGAAGCTTGTTTAAAACTGTTTCGATTCTTGAATATACTTTTGTTTTTCTTGGATCTCAAAAGTTTCCTAGTGGGCGGAATCCCCATTCGTGTGTTCAAGAACAACGAGGCTAATGGCGTAGCCTACCCGAAGAGCCAACCGGTGAAGATATACTCGAGGTTTATGGTGTTGGGCATGAGCTCGGTATCAAGATACCAAGCCCAGAAAAAGACTAATTGAGCCCAAAGCAGAAATTAAAGGCCCGTCAAATTTAATGAGAATTTTCGTCAAGTGTCAGACCCATGACCTCGGCCCAGTCTTTGGCCGAGGTCATGGCCGACAACATTTAGTGCATGAGTCAGAAGGAGATTCGCTAAGCATTTAATGAGGCGCACTTCCTCGGTCCAAGCTGCCTCAAGGAAGACACGTGGAGTAAGTGCAGAGGCCTCGACATCCACCGCAACCGATGCATGCAAGGAGAAGACAGGAAGAAATTTGAAGACGACACGTGGATTCCACCTCGGTTTACAATCATAATTAAATCAAGATTATTGTAGATCTTAAACTCCTATACATAGGTCGCTAAGTTCATTAAGTAAGGGACATAAAAAGGGGAGAGGAAAAAGACCGACTAAGACGAGTCTTGAGAGAAACACTTGTAATAATTTCAGATCAAATAAAGCCTTCTAATCTCCTCGGCCTCTATTGAATATTTAATCTACTCGGTTCATAAATCGAAAACTTGATTAAATCTAATGAAAATCTTCATAGTGATACCTCTGACCTCGGTTTAAGTGAAGTCAAAAACCGAGAACACCATAAAACAAAACTTATAAATCATTAAGGGATTAAAAAGTCAAAGGAACCAAGCCTCGGTTCAACAGTTGGCGCCGTCTGTGGGGACTATCAGAGTAAAACACAATATTAGAAGATTAAACCGAGCAGACTAAGTCGACATCATGAGTNATCATGAGTACATCCATGAACGTCTCAAGCGACATGCTCGCCTCAACAAGCAGAGAAAGAGTGTCAGAAGAAGCTGCAGTTGAATTAAATCCGCTTGTTAATGACCCAGATCAAACATTGAATGTCGGCAATGCGCAAGCCGAGCACGGACCAGC
>OVAN01010322.1:0-15890 GCA_900406275.1 Anastatica hierochuntica | reverse complement strand
CTTTCTGCATACTTCGATCCGTTCTTTTTTTTTACTTTGTATTCGCTTACGTTTATCAATCTTACGAATCCTTTTTGTCGTCCATCTTTGATCTATATCGTTTCGCAATCTCTTTCGTATTTCGTTTTTTGTTATCTAACTCTCTTACAATATCTGTTTTATTATCTTCGCAGTTTAGCTTTTCGTATTTTTCTCAATAACTCGCTAACTCGCTGTCTCGATCTGTTGATCTTTGGCTAACATAGTCCGTGAACCACATAACATTGACAGTGAGAATTTCGGTTCCGACAAATGTTGTGGTGTATGTGAGATCTTCGGGGCATAGACAGAGTTCATTTGAGCAATGTATTGATTCAGGTAAGTTTACTAGGGTAGTTTGTCTTTAGGCTGCAAAACTAGGTGGAACTCAACTTATCTCATGTTGAATAGGGCTATTAAATTTAGGTATGCTTTTGAGAGGTTAGAAGTAGAAAATAAACTTTATAATGATTATTTTGATGAGGTAGAGAAGGGAGTAAAAAGGGTTGGGCCACCTGTGAAAGCTGATTGGGATCAAATAGAAAGTTTTGTTAGGTTTCTAGTTATGTATTATAACTCTACCTTGGTGGTCTCTGCATCTACCAATGTATCTTATAATGAGATAGTATCTATAGAATGGAACTTACTAGCAATGTGTCTTAGTGAAAATGCGGATGTGGAAGAGAAAGCTAGTGCAATGAAGGATAAGTTTTAGAAGTATTGGGATGAACGGCTAGAGAATATCAACAAGCTGTTAATTATAGCTAGTGTGTTTGATCCCCGTAAGAAGATGAAGTTTGCAACCCTCTGCTTCAATATGTTGTATGGTAAGGGGAGTTACAGGCTATAGAGCTTTCTGATTCAGTCACCTATTTTATGAAAAAGCTTTTTGAAGAATACAAAGTTTCATACAAGAACAAATCATCATCATCACATACTGGTGGATCTGCTAATTCTCAAAAATATTCAGTGGACAGTATAGTGGATTATGTTGGTGATGTAGAAGATATTATTGGTTTCTATGAGAAGATGGACACATTGTATAAACAACTTATCACTGAAGAAGGATATGATGATACAGGGAATGAGTTGGAGATCTACTTGAATAAGAATATAAAGATACCAAAGAATAACTCAATGGGAGCAGACTATGATGTGCTATCTTGGTGGAGAGTTAATACACCCAAATTTCTTATATTGTCTTATCTTGCTAGAGATGTTTTAGCCATGCAGGTATCTAGTGTTACCTCTGAGTCTGCTTTCAGCACAAGTGAGAGGCTTGTGAGTGCACAGAGGAGCTGCCTTACTCACTACATGGTTGTGGTACTCATGTGTACAGAGCAGTGGATGAAAGTCGACCATCAGTTAGGAAGAGAAGGAGGTGTGGATAACTTGGCCTAGATGACTGGAGACATTGAAGACCAAGATAGACTTGAGACAGGTAAAATTTACAAGTTCATTTCCACAATTTTTGCTTACAATTTAAAACACACTCACTGTCTACTATACTAATAGCATTTTCTTTTGTAATGTTTAATATGTATAGTTTCAAACACACCCTCAGTAACATCTAGAGATCTTACTCTTTTCTGGATTATTTTTTTGGATCATCTTCCATTGTTCTTCTTATTCAGGTATTGCTTGTCTTTCTCTCAATCTTTCATTAATTCTTTTTGTCTTATGTGTTCTGGTCATCTTGTCTTGCTTACCTAAACATTCTAATTTTGTTTTAGGTTCTGTCTCTGTTTTTGGAATCATTGGCAGTGATAACAATAGGAAGAATGATTATGATGCAATGCAAATGAAACTTGCAAGTTTGTCAACTTTTTGTTTGTTTATTGATCTTGAAGTTGCATTTGTAGTTTCTAAATGATTATAACTTCTAATTTGTAGTGATTTATATTGTTTAGTAAAACTAGTGTAATGTAACTTTTGGTCCTTTATAATAGAGTTCAGGTATTGTAGTGTCAAATATGGTTAATTCGGGTATAACCGAACCGAACCGAACCGAAATTACCCGAAATAATTTGGTTCCTTCTCGGTTATTAAATTTAATATCCGGAGCTACCTGAACCGAAGTGGATCTGAACCGAAACCGAACCAAACTGTGTTTAGTTCTAGTTTGGATCCAAAATCCAGGAACCGAAAGAGTCGAACCCGATCGGTTCTACCTGAACCTGATCAGTTCCCATTCGAACCCGAACCCGAACCAAATAACCGAATGTCCAGGACTAGTGTCAAATCAAATCATTTTGACTTATCTCCTTCGCATCTCCGGTGAGTTCCTTTGCAGTTACAAGGTAATTCATGCTTCTCTTTTTCCTTTTCCGCGAATACTGATTTTGTTGATGCGATCTAAGGAAATTGTTACGATTCCATCTTAGGGTTTTTCTTTTGTCGATCATTTTGCTTTTGATTCACAGATTTTCGACCTTTCTATCGCTCGCATCTTCAACCGCTTCGTCTTCTTCTTAAGGTAACTTCCTTATTGACCCCCTTTCCATTTACGTGGACCTTTTTAGAATCATGATAGGGTTTTTCTTGAAAGGAAGTAGCCTTTTAAGAATGCCTCCTAAAGCCATTGTGGATCTCGATCCTCCTCATTTCTCTCGCAAGAAAATCTTGAAGAAGCGCGGGTTCTCTTTGATTTTCCTCCCAGTCTACCCCTTTGAGCCATTAGTGCACACCCAAGGGCCTCTGAGTATGGCCTTGGGGAGATCGCTAGTTACGAGGGCTTCCTAGAGGCGGGCTTCAGAAAAACCCTATCCTCCTTGGTCATTGAAGTGGCCAACAGGTTGGAAATATGTCCGAGCTAGTTTTCTCCTTATGCCTTCTGCATCTTGACCTCCATATAGGTCCGAGTTGAGCTTAAGTCTCTAAAGGTGGGGGCTGATGAGGTTCTTTACTCTTATTACTTTTTCTTTTATAAGGGTGAGCCTCAGAGTTATCACCTACACCTCAGGCACGCTAGGGAGGACCTGGTAAATGATTGGTCTCACCAGGTGCAGAGGCCAAAGGATGAGGATTTCAGGGACCGCTACTTCTTCCTTGCAATGGGGACAAATACAGTGTTTAGGACGATTTTGGTGTACAAAGGTCCGTAGATTTTATTTTATCAATAACTTCATGGCCTTACTAACGCCTTTCCTTTTCATTTGTCTTGCGATTGTGTAGGAGTGAAGATTTCTTCTCTAGAGGAAGGCGGGCAAGGAGCAGAGATGATTCTTTGTGTATTCAAGAGCTTCAGGTCCATAAACATCCTAGTCAGCGAATTCAGCTTGGTGTAACCTCTATCTTCGGTAAGTTTTCCACCATAGTGAACATTAATTTGTTGGTGGGATTGCATTCTTCTGACTTTCTCTATTGTCTCAGGAGCAGATATGGGCAAACAAACTGGGAAGGTGTCCTCTGTAGCATTTCAAAAATACTTGGCAGCCAATGCCAAGCTAACTGACGTAGAGTCTAGTGCTAGCGACACTGCTTCCAAGGAGAGAAATCCCCCCATGATGACGAAGCATAAAAATCCCACTGCCACTATTGTCTTCAAGAAGCCTCGCCTTGCCAAGGATGACCCCAAGACTCGAGCCTCTAGAGAGGTTCCTGACTCCTAACAAGATGCCTTGATTGACCGCTTTTTAACCATTGAAGTGGCTGATATAGTGGCCAAGAAGGTTCATTCTGGGAAAGCCATTTTTCCAGGGCCATTGGAGTAAGCGGAAATAGGCTTTTCCTTGTTTGAAACGTTAGGCGTTTATTTTCTTCCATCTTTCTTTTCTTGCAGGTTTTAGCTGTTATCCATCTTAAGGATAGAAATGTTATACCCTTGGAGGAGGAGACCGTCAAGGCCCGAAGAGCCAGTGAGGATGCCCTGGAAAAACTTTCAGTTGAGAAGAAAAGGGTTGATGTTCTGTAGAAGGATTCTGATGCTAAGGGCAATGAGGTCCAAGAGCTGCGGGAGGAGTTGAAAGCTGCCAAGGAGGCGTTGGCCAATGCTCACAAGGAGGAGACTCGCATGCAGAATGTGGTGGAGGCCAAGGCCAAGGAGCTGGATCAGGCCGTAGCCAAGGTGGACATCATGGAGGGCATCGCTGAGGTGAAGGTCAAGTGGGAAATGGCCAAGGATAACTTGACTGGGCTATACAAGGGCTGGCCTTTGGCCGCCTTTGATCACGAAGTCTAGGAGATGAGCCGTACGAAGGCGCTACTTAAAGGTGAAATAACTCCACCTATGGAGGTACGATTGGTTTCTTTGGCTTTCGGTCACCCTGATATTCCCAGCTTCGAGGATCCTCCCGTTGCGAACCTACTAACAATAGAAGAAGAGAAGAAACAAGAAGAAGATGCCCAAGGTATATTTTTTTTTATTATGCATTGAGGCATTTTCTTGTGCAAGCGTCTCTCCTTTTATAATAGCCCCTTCGTGGGCCTTTGAACATGGGCCTTCGTGCCCCCCCCCCCCTATTATCATTTAGGCCGCAAGGCCTTTAAACACTTAGTTCGGCCCTTGGGGTCAGAAACATTTAGTTGGCCCCTATGGCTTTTTTATTATTCCTTTTCACTTTGACACCTCTGAATCTTTTCTTCGGCGAACAATTTTTAATCTCCGACCGTGCCTTTTCGGTAGAATTGCTTTGGGCCTCCTATTGAACTTCTGAAGATGTAGACCATGAACCAAAGGTTCGGATCTATGGGGGTTGACTGTCAAATTTTCCACAGATCAGCATTTCGGTCGTCTTTGGTTCCGTGGACTTGGGGCCCCAAGTCTTAGGTGATCAAGGTCTTTATGAATAACAATGTTTTTTACCTAAAATATGGGGCACACGGTCTTAAAAGATCAAAAGTTTGTTATCGATAGACTATTCAAAATCATACTATGGGGCACATCCCTACTGTGGTCTCTCAAGCGTTAGATTTACAAAATCCTCAAATTCTTCATCTAAGCCCTGGGGCACATGGCCCTAGAGACCCATAGGTTTGTTATTGACAGACTATTCAAAGTCATACCATAGGACACGTGACCCTAGTGAACCGTCTCTTAGGCGTTATATTTACAAATCCTTAGATTCTTCATCTAAGCCCTAGGGCAGATGGTCCTTGACAACCAAAGGTTCTTTTCTTGGCAAACTATTCAAAGTCATACCATGGGGCACATGGCCCAGGTGAACCATGGTCTCTTAGGTGATATATTTACAAATCCTTAGATTTTTCATCTAAGCCATGGGGCACATTGCCCTAGAGAACAAAAGGTTTGTTTCTTGGCAGACTATTTAAAGTAATACCATGGAGCACGTGGCCCTGGTGAACCGTGGTCTCTTAGGCGTTAGATTTACAAATCATTAGATTATTCATCTAAGCCCAAGGGCACATGGCCCTAGAGAACCAAAGGTTCGTTTCTTGGCAGACTATTCAAAGTCATAGCATAGGGCACACGAGCTTGGTGAACCGTGGTCTCTTAGGCGTTAGATTTACAAATTCTTAGATTCTTTATCAAAGCCCCAAGGCACATGGCCCTAGAGAACCAAAGGTTCGTTTCTTGGCAGACTATTCAAAGTCATATAATGGGGCACGTGGCCCTGGTGAACCGTGGTCTTTTAGGCGTTAGATTTATAAATCCTTAGATTCTTCATCTAAGCCTTGGAGCACATGGCCCTAGAGAACTAAAATTTCGTTTCTTGGCAGACTATTCAAAGTTATACCAAAGGGCACGTGCCCCTAGTTAACCGTTGTCTCTTAGGCGTTAGCTTTATAAATCCTTAGATTCTTCATCCAAGCCCTAGGGCACATGGCCCTAGAGAACAAAGGTTCATTATAGGTAAACTATTTAAGGTATAACGTAAAGACCAGGTTTTAAATACTTTTAGGCTTAGGAGTTGTGAGCTCAAAAGTGTTGAAATATCATATCATAGTCTCGATACCGTATGATCATGTATGAGTACATAGATCTTTAGAAACTCTTGGTCCGAAGGGACATAGCCTAGGTGGGTACGTAGCCTTGCTGAGTTTCGTAAACTCGGGGGGCGCTAGGCCTGTGGGCACGTGGCTTTAGGTTGAATCATGGTCCTTAGACTAGAGTCTGTGATCAGCGGTACTGGCCTTTGGTGAGTTTCGTAAACTCGGTGGGCACTAGGCATGTGGACACATGGCCTTTTTTGGACTCGTGGTCCCTTGGGCACGTAGCCTTAGTTTTGTGGCCAATATTGTCACCGTACGGTTTAAAGATTTCTATAGGTCGCGTGCTAGAATAGACAGGGATGCACATGTTCCATAAGCTTTGTTAGCTCGCTTAGTTTGGATGCATTGCATCAACCACCACTAAGAGCTCATCCGCATCTTTGTATGGTTGTTTAGCCATGGTTTTAGGAGCATGTCCGCATTAGATGAACCATAATTAGTAGCTTGTCCCCAATATATGGATTTTTTCCGCATTACATGGACCATGGTTAGGAGTTTGTCCGTATTACATGTATTTTCCTTATATCTTTCGCGAAACTCGGATAGATCGTTGACGCAACTGGGCCCGTTCTCGTTCCGAAATCGTAAGTAGTCTTTTTTCACGTTTAGGGTCTTCGTGTGTCGTTTAGCGAAAAAGTAATTTTTACGATTACTTTCAGAGAAATCGTCCTTCACATGACTATGCGGTGACGGTTTTACGAAATGATAAGACCGATAGTATGGTTAAGACAATGTTGGTGTTCGAGTTAACCGTTATCGTTTCATACGATCAATACAAAGTTTTTACAGAAAGTGCGAGTCTTTACGATTATTGCCGCGAAACTTCAACGAAGATTCCAATCGGGACGAAACAAGAAATGCTTTAATCGGGATTCGAAGGAGAAGATGATAGGGAAAGCCCAGTGGGAGTCCAGACGGTGGTGTGGGTGCCCATTGGATGTCCAGACGGTGGTCTGGGCGCCAAATGGGCGTCCACACGGTGGTCTGGGCACCCATTGGGCGTCCAAAAGATGGTCTAGGTTCCCAGTGGGCGTCCAGCGCTCATTGGGCGGGTAGACTAGCCATTGTTCGTATCGCTCATATTTTTGAAGGAGAGACGATCGAGAAAGCATTGGACAAGGCACCCATTGGGCATCCAGACGGTGGTACGGGCACCCAGTGGGCGTCCAGACGGTGATATGGCGCTCGTTGGGTGGCTAGACTTTCCGTTGTTCATATCGCTCGTATTTTCGAAACGACACGGTTATCCGTTGTTTACGGTGACTTCTTGTCGCTCCGGAACTCGTTCACTGAGGTCTCTCGGAGGTCTCGGACATTGACTTCGTTATTCTCGCGTTTAGTTTACTGCGAGTGACTGAACTTTGTGATGCGGTCGCTTAAGGATTGCTAGACGTGGAACTTCAATATTTGGTCGAGAGGGGATTGACCAGATGGCGAGAGCCTCAAAATTGATAATCCTTTCAGGATTTTCATTTTCGAAGGAGAGACGATGTTCCCGTTACTCTTTTAGGCATCAATTTTGTCATAACCGTTTTAGACCCTAACACAATGTATCTTTTCTTTGGCGAGCCTTAGCAACACGGGTATTTTGTTTGGCGGAGGAAACAATTACTCTACTTACTTCTGATCCCCCAGTGATGAAGTTAATAACACAATCCACCCTTGGCGAGTCAGGCCTTACTTTAGCAGGGACATCGTTTTAGTCTGCTCATGAATGAGGGCCTTGGCTTAGTTTGAAAGGAATTCCCGAAGGTATCCTTTCCTTAGCAGCTCGTTTACTTCAAACCCCAGCTGGATACAATCCTCCATTAAATGGCCATGGTCGCTATGAAAATCGCACCACTTAGACGAGTCCTTTTTATGATGTGGGGTTCGCATCTTTACTGGTCATCTGACTTTTTCGGATAGATGTCTTAGATGACCCACTACTTCCGCAGGGGATATTACAATATTAGACATGTTGGGCCATGTCATGGGCACGTATTTCTCGTGCTATGCTTTCGCCAAGGGTTTCGCCACGCCTTGTCGTTGGCCTGAGCTAAATTGTCTTCTCCTGACCGAGGGTTAGGCCTATCATCTCTGGAAGTCTTTATGTGACCATGGGCTTTAGCTCCAATTTTTTGAGCTAGTTAGGCTTGATAGGCGTGATCTTCTTTCCATTTGATATGCACCCAATACTTAGAGAGGACGTCTTCCATGGAATGACAAGGGTATTTGGTGAGCTTTTTTAGATATCACCATCGCTTAATAACCCCTGTCTAAATACGGAGATGGCTATGGATGTCATGTAGTTTGGGACTGACACCTTTTCTTTGTTAAAACGATGGACATACTCCTTAAGGCTTTCGCCTTCGCGCTGCTTGATGTGGTAGAGGTCGTTAGAGGTACACCTAAGAGTGCGAGTGCTAGCAAATTGTTCGACGAAATGCTCCATTAGCATCAAAAAGAAGTCAATGGAGTCGTTCAGTAGGTTGAATACCACAACAATGTCGACCCCGTAAGACTGGCTCTGTACCCTTTGCACATGCATACTTCCATGTACTGATGGCCTACGATTGTAGTGAGCATCCGTTGGCAGTATAGTGAGATGTGTTTGTCAGGGTCTGATGTCCCATCGTATAACAGTATAGATGGCTATGCAATCTTCCTGGGAATTTCTAACAGGGCTATGATATCGACGAAGGCCGTATCTGCATAGGAATTGGGGGAGGTACTCTTGATAATTGGTGGGGCTACCCCTAGCAGGCATTTTATCATGTTCTCCATGGCTTCTAATCTTCCAGTCAACAAGGCTTCCAAACCATCGACCTCGTTAGCGTTTCCTTCATGAGGTTTACTAGGGTCATCTCTTTGGTAAGAACCATGGGTCCGGGTAAGTCTTAAGCTTGGAGTTTGATACGCTTGTGCCTCCCCAACGATTTTTGCTAGTGTCTCGTCTAGCAGTTGCATCGATGGAACCCTTCTATTGAACTTGATGTATCTCTCAACGTCTTCATTAAGGTCAGACGTCTGGTTATCTCTCTCTACGGCTAATGCCTTGAGAGTTATGTTTTCGTCCTCTAGTTCTTTCAATTGGGCTTTGTTCTCCCATAGCTAGACCGCGATCGCCTCGTATTGGTGAAGTTTTTCTGCGAGCACTGCATCGTCTGGTTTTGCGTCGGGTGCAATTTTATTTGGATTGTTCTGCATCTTTCATCGTGGATTCATGACTCGCGCTCTTCTATGGTTCGGAAGAGTCGCATGACTCACTCATGTTTTCTTTGCTCTCGTTGAAATCTTTCCCCTCTTTCTAGCGCCACACTATTTAGGAGTTTTTTGAATGATTCTTTAAGCGAGAGAGAACAAGAACAAAGATGTAAAACGATCTTATTTATTAATGTTGAAGATAATCGATTACAATGTATATGTATTGAGCAATGAGTTTATGATCCATGAATTAGTGTTTTTCCTCATGTATTTATAATATTGGAATAAGAGTATTTTCATATCGTTTATGGATAATTTCTAGTTTCGAGTCTATCTATACAATAAGGAATATTTCCATAAATCTACAAGGCAATGGTCCTTATCTCTAAAATTCAAATCATATAAGGTGAGTATTCGCTCAGCCTTGGCTCATGGCCTTGGCGTGGCTACGCTTCGTTGGTTAAGGCCTTGGTTAACGTATTCAACCAAGGGGGTTATCTATGAGCCCTTTGTCTAGCTTATGCTAGGACCTAGAGGAATAAAATTACCCCCAACAATTTCCTAAAACTCTACTCCTTCCGTTCTCTTTTTTATATCATTTTAGACTTTAACTATTATTTCATTTTAAGTGTCATTTTGTATTTTCAATGTAAATGTTTTTCACATTTTTCAGCTCTATCCCCATTCCTTTAGCTCATTTTGTAGAAAAATCAAATAAAACAATGTATTAAACAAGGATAAAATAGAACTTTTATTCATTTTTATAATATGTGTGAAAAAAATTAAACGACATATATAAAGATAACGGAGGGATCAACCATCTTCAACATTAAAAACATAATCAATGTTTGCTATTAAATATATTATTCATTCTTACTAAACACTTTCCAAAGAACATCAACCAATAATATTTAATTAAAGTTATTATTCTCAATTAATATTTTCTATAGTTTAAAATTTATTAATATGTGTTGCGGCAAATTTATTCCTTTAGAGTCTAGCTTTAGCTAGATCAAGGTCACATAAATAACCTCCTTCGCAGGATGTGTAAACCAAAACTTCAACTAAGACACACAACTACGTCATGGCTACGAACATGGCTAAGCGAATATTCCTCTTTTTGTTAAGATAGACTCGAAACTAGAAGTTATCCATAAAGGAATATGGAAATACTCTTATTCGAAGATTATAAATACAAATGGAAGAACCCTAATTCGAGGATAGAAAAACTCTTACGTATAATTCACTTATTATAATCAATTATCTTATACATCAATAAAGAGATTTCTTTACATCTAGTTTCTTGTTCTCTCTTCCTGAAAGAATCATATAAAAAACATAAATAGTTTTGCGCTAGATAAAGGGTAGAGATCTCAACAAGTATAAAAGAAAAAACGTGAATGAATCAAGTAGCCCTTGGGAACAAGAGAAGAGTACCAACCAAGGATCGATGTTCGACGATAAAACCACGATTCATTCAAAGGAAGTTGTACTTGACACTTCAGAGGATACTACACTTGCGGCAAAACTCCAGAAGAATGAGACAATAGCCGCAAAGTTGGAAGAGAATGAGGCTCGGTTGAAGTAGCTCGAAAAGGAAAACACAACTCTCAAAACCTTGGCGGCAGTGAGAGATGTTTAGGCATCAATATTAGATACTGAAGGCGACACGGAGATACGTGTCAAACTTAAAAAGAGGGTTCCACCAATACATACACTAGACGAGACACCGACAAAAGTCGTTAGGGAGGAACGAGCACATCAGACTCCTAGCTGAGGCCTTACCCGGACTCCACGCTCTTACCATTAGGTTGGCCTTGGAAAATCTCATGAAGGAAACACTAACGAGGTCGCTGGTCGAGAAGCCTTGCTAATGGGAAGGCTGCAAGTTATGGAGAACATGATTAAGCGCCCTACCTGGGGTGGCTCCGCCGATAATCAAAAGCACTCCCCACTCCTACACAGATACCCCTTTTACCTACGCCATCGACTTGGGAGAAATCTCAAGGAAATTAACTTGGCCTTTAGTACCACTTTATGATGGAACTTCAGACCCCGACGCGCATATCTTTTTGTAACGCCAACGCATGCTCACCATCCATGAGCATATTGAAGTGTGCGTGTGCAATGGTTTTGGAGCAAGTCTCATGGGATCAACACTGTTATGGTACTCCAGTCTAGTCAACGGCTCAATCGACTCTTTTGTGACGCTGACGGACTGCTTCGTTGAACATTTCGCTAGCAGCTACACGTTGCGACGCACCTCAAATTATATGTACCATGTCAAACAACGCGAATGTGAAAAACTCAAAGATTATGCTCATCGTTTCAACAAACAGAAGGTGACAGTCCTTAAATTATTTTGTCTACACAACCATCCCCGCCTTAAGACAAGGGCTACTAATCGAGGGTGATCTCTACAAAGAGCTCACCAAATATCCATGGCATACCATGGAAGATGTTCTTTTGAAGGCATGAGTGCATATCAAGTGAAAAGAAGACCACACTTATCAGACCCAAATAGCCCTGATAAATACCTCAAAAAATCCAACGCAAGAGAAGGTCTCTAAGCAGAATCGATCTCAAAGAAACCAGGAGTAAAGGGAGGCGCTAAGGGTTCCAAGGGCTCATGGAATAAGTCTGTATCCATAGCCTATGAAGGCAGACGTGTAATGCAGCATACAATGCTATCATGGGAATACCATGGATCCACTCCATGAAAGGTGTTCCTAGTACATTGCACCAAGTCATGAAATCCTCTACGCGTTGGGGGATCAAAGAAATCAAAGGAGAGCGGCAAGATGCCTATTTGTAATATGAAATCCGTCTCAAATGAAAATGGGCACCTCCGACTCAAATCATTGCCAATGTTAATACTGATGAAGAAGAACCTAAGGTTAAGCAGCTCGGCAAAATCCCATTACTAAAAGGTGATCCTAGCAAGAAATTGAGGATCAGTTCACGTATCCCCATGGACTTGAAGGAAAGACTCATAGGTTTCCTCCGATCTAATCACGACTATTTTACCTCGTCGCTTGCAGACATGCCTAGGATAGACCCCGACATAATCTCTCTTAGGCTAATGGTTGATCCAGATCATCCGTTGTAAAACAAAGAGAAAATTCACTCCAGAAAGAGATGACATTGTCAACAAGTGAACAACCTCATTGAAGCAGGGTTCATACGAGAAGTGGAATATCCAGAAAAAGCTAATGTTATAGTACGAACGAAAAATAGGAAGTGAAGAATTTTCATTGATTTCATAGATCTCAACAAGGCTTGCCCCAAAGACCCTTTTCCTGTACTACACATCGAGAAATTAGTAGACGCCACAATTAGGCATCATCTCATGAGCTTCATGGATGCATATAGTGGATACAACCAAATCTTGTTGCATCCTAACAAACAAGAGAAGACGAACTTCATGACATCCCAAAGAATGTACTGTTACAAAGTCATGCCTTTTGGCCTCAGGAATGCATGATTAACTTACCAAAGATTGGTAAATCAGATGTTTTCCAAGCACATTGACCATACCATGGAGATATACATCGATGACATGCTAGTCAAATCTTTACTGGAAGAGGGACATATCCTACACCTCCATCAAGCCTTTGACACTCTCCGAAAATACAAGATGAAGCTTAATCCAGCCAAATGCTCCTTCGAGGTTAGCTCTAGGCAATTCCTGGGCTATATCGTCACTCATCAAGGGATACAAGCTAATCCAGAGCTATCAGGGCTATCCAGAGGATCCCTTCGCCACAAACCCCAAGAATATCCAAAATCTAACAGGGAGGATGACATTTCTAAGCAGGTTCATCTCAATGCTGTCAGATAGATCGCACCCTTTCTTCGAAGCCCTCAAAGAAGGGGAAAGAATTTGTATGGGATGATAAGTGCAACGAAGTTGTGGTTGTCTTCGCCACCGCTACTCTATAAGCCTAAAGATAAGGAATAATTGCTCCTTTACTTGGTTGTTTCTGACCATGCCGTTAGTGGTGTCCTGTGAGGGAAGAGGAAGTTTTCCAACGCCCAATATATTACGTTAGCAAATAACTTCTAGATTCTGAAACATGGATAATCATTTGGAAAAATTGGCCTTAGCTTTGAGTCGTTGCGCGGAAGCTAAGGCCATATTTCCAAGCACATCCTAAAATATCAGGAAGATTAGCGAAGTGGGCAGTGGAGCTAGGAGAATACAACATAATCTTCATACCAACCACCACTATAAAAACGCAGGCACTAACAAATTTCATTGCGGAATTTGCACCCACCACGAAACCACTAGTAAAAGAGGAAGTCGAAGCTCTCATACCATGAGTTCCAGAGGAAAAAGGAAGTTGCATGTCGATGGATCGAGCAATGCTAGGGGAAATGGGCTAAGGATCGTGTAACTTTACTCGATGGCGAGATGGCCTCATGAGCGGTCGATATGAATTCAAAGCCACGAAAAATGAAGTTGATATGAGGCCCTCATAGCTGATCTCCCCTTGGCTAAGGAATTGGAGGCTCAAAGGATCGCAGTCCATAGCGATTTCTAGCTATTTATCAATCATCTCTAAGGAGACCACCAAGCTAGAGACTTCACCATTGCTAAATACTTAGGATTAGCCAAAAGGTTTGTGGCGCACATCTAAGAAATCAAGTTGTATCAAGACCCTCAGGAAGAGAATAGCCATGTTAACGCCTTGGCCAACTTCGGCTAAGCTTTGCAAACTACCGATAAACTGGACATACTTTTGTTGATGCTGCAACGACCCGCCATCTCTCCGGAAGTGCTCACAACAGATGAAAGCGCAAGCAATGGCCTAGACCAAGGGTCAACAAAACAATAGTACGATTGAAGGACTCCTATTGTGGGGTACCTCAAGGAAGGTATCCTGCCTAACCTCAAAGTAGAATGCATCAAAAATTAAACGACAAGCAACGAGATATTTGATGTGTACATTTTGCATGCATATTTTGATGCATTTTAGCTTAGTTTCATCCACATTTAGGTTGTAAATATTGCATATAAGTCTTAGAATCCATAGGTTTGATTCTAAAGTCTAGCTTGGGATCATATTGCATTTGTGTATCATTTTCTTTGCATTTGTAGATGAAACTTCAAGATGGATTCATGGAGGCTCTAGAGGTGGATTCAAGGTTGAACTGGAGATAAAATCAAGAATGAAAGAAGCTAAATGCTATGGGAGAAGTTGAGATCAATTATAACATTCAAGAGAAGGAAGAAGAGACAAAGAGCTGTCAAGGTACCCAGTAGTCGACCCCTAGGTTGACAGTAAGTCACCTTGTGTCGACAGCAGCCTCCCTTGGCAGCTTTGTTGCCCAAGGTGAGCTATTATCGACCCCTTGATCGATGGTGGGTTTCCTTTGGGCGACGACTTCCTACTTCGACGTGAAGAAACCTTTTTAGGGCACCCATACTCCTTCCTTTTAGTATAAATAGCCTCCTATTGAACCAAGAACATAACTTTCCTTTACTTTTGATCAACATTACTTTTCTTTCATATGTTTTGAGATCTAACCTATTGTAATATCTTCTTGATACTTTTGAGTGATTTGGATCTTTTCATTTCATCTCTTTCTCTAGATCTATTATCTAAGAACATGGGAACTCAAAGACCAAACTCTTGTCTTTGGATTTCCATGACTCTTAGTGAGTAGATCCTTCTTGGATCTTGAGATATGGTAGGCTAGGGTTAGATCTAGGGTTGTGATGGATGATTAGGCTAGATTTGGCATAGATTTCTACTAGATCTAGTTTAGTTCTTTAAAATCCATTGCTTGCTCACTGACGCCTAGAAAGTGTTCGATGAAATGCTTGAGAGAACTAGATCTATGTTTTTCACTTTGAGCTATGAGAGTAGTTTTACCAATGGGGACATCAAGGTGATAATTGGCTAGAAGGGCTTGAGGAACACTATCACTTACTTGTTTAAATAGACAACAAACGAGAGTTGAGCCTTATAACGTGTATGGGTGGATAGATCTTCGCCACGAGAGTGGGTTGATTGATAATAGAGGGATCCTTGGCCTAGGAAAAGTTTCAATCCTCTAATAAAGCCATACCAAAGTCCATCACATCACTAGATCGGCCGCGAACTCATTACTATTATCTCAAGATCCTACCTTTTTATTGTTTACATTCAAGTTCACTCCTTTATCGTTTTACTTACTGGCTTGTTTACTTATTGCTTTCTTTTATGCATTTTCATTTTGTTTGACCTTGTTAATCAATAGATTTAGTGGAGACCCGTAACAATCCCCTTCTAAAATCGCCCACCTAGACTAGGATTCTTAGTGTATTCCGTTTGCTTAGGTTCTACTAGTCTAGCTTTCAAATCCTTGGATGACCCTAAAGTACTACAATTGTCCTCGTTCTCTTGCAGGATTGAAAGTAGAGTTTAGTTTTATAAATATTCAACTTGGCCCACGTCAATATTGCCTAGCTACGACTGAACGTTATCTGCGCCTCAGCGCCAACGGACGCCGAGACAGGTGCTCTGTCCTGGCGCCAATGACAAAGCTTGGTCTTGGCACCAGTTGGCGCCAAGGACCGTGCTTGGTCCTGGCGCCGGTTGGCGCCAAGGACCGTGCTTGGTCCTGNGTGCTTGGTCCTGGCGCCACTTGGCGCCAAGGACAGTGCTTGGTCCTGGCGCAACTTGGCGCCAAGGACAGTGCTTGGTCCTGGTGCCAATTAGCGCCAAGGACTGTGCTTGGTCCTGGCG
>OVAN01010321.1:0-15893 GCA_900406275.1 Anastatica hierochuntica | reverse complement strand
TCAACATAAGCCCAACATTAAGTTTGTACCAAATCAAGTTTAACTTCAATAATACACGAATAAAAGTATATATAGAAAATATTTTTACAAAATTAGAAGTTGAAATTATAATCCAAGTATTTATAATCGTGTTATTAGAATCTAACTTAAAACCCAATAAAAATTATTCAAAATTAAATGTATTGTCCAATAAGATATATTTCAATATATAAAAATTTCATCCGAGCATTTATTTATAATTATTTTATTTTTAAATTTAAATAGTCGGATAGAATATTTCACTAATTTTTTAATTTTTAGTGATTTAATTTTTATTTTATTAATAAAATTGTCACATTTCATATTTAGATTTTTTAAATAGAAAATTTATCTAACAAAATGTTAATTTTAAATAGTTTTCACACATAATAACAATTTTGTTATGAACCATTTAGTGGTTGCCATAACCAAATGTCCATTAGCCTTAGGCGTTCGGCCCATATAGTTATTAGGCCCAAGAGAGACTTAACTTGGTGACCAAGTTTCCTTGTATTTATCCTTATGTTTATCTTTATGTATTTCCTAGTTGGTTTTGGATTTGTAACTCCGTATATAAGGACTCTTTATTTCGATTAATAAAGATTGATGTTTCCCTAAATTCTTAATACGTTATCAGCACGAAACTCTGAGAAAACCTTGAGCCATATTTTCGATCCAAACCCTAAAATCCTAAAACGAAAATCTAATCCCCATCATCGCATCCTTTTTGTCGAGAATCGCATATAGCTCGTGAGTTCCAGCCCTTGCTCGTGATTGATCGTGAGTTCCAGCTCGGGATCGTGTGTTGCTCGTGAGATCCAGCCCTTAGCTCGTGTTCCAGTCTTCGCTCGTGATCAGATCTGTTCGTGTGCTGCTCGTGATCGGATCTACCCGTGTGTTGCTCGTGATCGGATCTGTCTGTGTGTTGCTCCAGCCCGTGTTCACCATCCGATCAATTTAATAATCGATCCATTCAACCCAATCGAAGGTTAAGGTAAACTAATCTAACCTATAACATGAACTCCTAACCTGAATTCAACATAACAACATTAGATCTATTCAATAAAATCTGTTTATACCTAAACAAAACCAGATCTATATGTTAATCGATTGTTTAAGCCTTAAGTTCTAATCTATATGTTATAAAACCTAATTATATGTTTAAGAATTCATTAAACTTTCTTAAAACCAGCATATCTGTCGAGTTTAGTGAAGATTAAACTCGATCCAAACCTTATCTTAGAGCCTAAAGTTGATCGCATATACCCTTATATGCGATCACTTGTTTTAAATCCCTAATCGTATTTTAAACATGAAAATTGAGCCCTATATGTTCTAAAACCTGAAGTATATGATTAAAACTTATTAAAACATGATCTTATGTTTAAAACCTAAGCGAATTAGAGACCTTAATCTCGATCCCAATTGCATAATATGTAGATCGCATATTATGCATAAAATCGAGAATGCTAAACTAAAATATATGTTTGAATCCTAATCAAACATTACCTAAAGATGATTATATGTTTAAAACCTTAATTAAACTAAAGTTTCAGATCTGATTATCAACATAATCAGATCGCATAAGGCATAGTTTAAAATCGATGCATATAACCATGTTTTAATCGCATATTTGTTTTAAAATCTGATTTTGTTCTGTGAACTAGTATAATCGCATGTTATAACCTATTTTCCTGAAAATTTAATATGATCACATGCTCTAATTGTGTCACATGCTAGGCTTACTAAATTCATGTTTAAAATTGATTGATTGATAAATCCGATTGAATGTCTTTTAGGATAGAAATCGCATGCTAGATAGATTGTGTTCACATGTTTTAAACTTGATTAAAACCTGACCAGCATGTTCTTTGACTTGATTTTGAAATTTAAAACCTTGATTAAATCACATGGACAGAATATAGACTTAGCACTTGACATTGGATTGTATGTTACATGATAAAATCGATTGATTCTTTGAATTGAAGGCTGATTGTATGATCCCATAGGTTGCCAGTATGAACCCCATGATGCTTGCTTGATTATTTGATTGCATTCACATGTTCATTCACATGACATCCGCATGTACACATAGAATCTGCATGCTAGGCTTGCATCATATTTGTATGCCATACGCATGAACATATAGAAATTGCGTGCTAGGTATATCTTGTTTGGCCGTGAGACTTTTTTGATGCATTTGCTTTCTTTCGTGACCAAATTTAAACAATATATCTTATCTTGGGCGAATGAAAACCTTGGCCAAGACTTAAACCATTGGGCGAATGTCCACATCCGACCAATTGAACACATTACACGGTTTAAAGCACTAATTATGCAATATATGATTTCAGATGACGAAAATCAACAACCTGGACTTTGTTGCCCTCAATCTCTCAGGAGACAATTACTTACAATGGGCACTTGATACTAAAATTATCTTGAAATCAAAGGGACTCGGTGAGTGCATCACCGAGGGAAATGAGGCAAGTGAAAAAGAGAGATACAAAGCGATCTTAATTATCCGCCATCATCTTGCTGAAAGTCTCAAAGATCAATACTTAACAATTGAGAATCCCTTAGACCTTTGGAAAGAATTGAAAACAAGATATGATCACCAGAGGACGGTGATATTACCAAAGGCTATGTATGATTGGAGGAATCTCAGAATCCAGGAGTACAAGTCCGTGGATGAATATAATTCAGCCCTATTTAAGATAGTTTCTAAATTGAAATTACGCGGGGAGGAGATAACGGATAAGGATATGCTAGAAAAGACCTTTTCCACCTTCCACACAAGTAACGTGTTGTTACAACAACAATACCGTGAAAAGGGCTTTACAACATATGTTGATCTGATCTCATGCTTATTGCTCGCTGAGCAAAACAATGAATTATTGGTGAGAAACAGCGAATTGAGACCTCCTAGATCAACCCCACTACCTGAAGCACACGTAGTCGTAGAGGCAAATAAAGAAACCAACCACGTCCAGAATAATAGTCGATGTGGTCGTGGTCGCGGTCGAGGACAAATGTATGGACAAGGACGTGGTCGCGGTAATGGCCACTACAATGCCTTTGGCCGTGGCCAATGGAACTACTTTGGTCGTGGCCAAGGGAACTATTTTGGCCGAGCTCGTGGCTATCAACCTAACTTTGGTCGTGGTCGTGGTATTTCCTTTAAACCACAAAATCCACACAAATGGGAAGCTAACAAGCAAACGACAAACACCAAATTCGTGTGCCATAGGTGTGGAGAGAGTAACCATTGGGCTCGAACATGCCAGACTCCCAAACACCTTGTTGATCTTTACCAAGAAACTTTGAAAGGGAAAAATCCTGAAGCCCACTTGGTCTATGAAGATGGCGAGAATGACTTCGATCATGAACAAGATGATCTTATGGCCTATGAGACCACTGATTGCCTAAAAGAATCAAGTTGATTTCGTCATCAAAGTTTTGTGTTTTTCTTTGTGTTTTGCTTTTGCATTTTATTTGTGCTTTCTTTACTTCTTTGGACTTGTTTGATTTCTTTCTTTGATCTATTTACATTGCACCAAACATTAAAACTTAATTAAATGAATGAGTGATTTTCGAAATTTTTCTATAAAATTTGTCTCTGATCGATTAACTAGTACATTGTAACGACCCCGACCCGAGGGAGCTGAAGTTGTCCCAAATGGTACCGCCAAATATGGATTAAATTTCACCATCTGGTCATTAATTTTCCGCTTCTAACTGTAACATGCAGTAACACGAAAAAGAAAAAAAAAAAGAAAAAGAGAGGGGTGAATGACTTTTCAAACAAACCACTTCGTAAGGACGAATCTGACTCCGCCTCACCCCGTGTAACCCCGAAAGTCCAGACCTAAATCTAAACCACAAAGAAAGCACCTATTATGTCGTACAAGCATTTACCAAACAAAATGACACATAAACGACATGGTGTGCCTCAACTCGGCGTATCTCACCAGGTGTGCCTCATTCGGCGGATCTCACCCGTCTCACCGGATGAGCCTCATTTGGTAGATCTCACCTGTCTCACCAGGTGTGTCTCATTCGGCGGATCTTACTCGTTTCACCGGGTGTGCCTCATTCAGAGGATCTCACCCGTCTCACCGGGTGTGTCTCATTCGGCGGATCTCACCCGTCTCTCCTGGTGTACCTCATTCGGCAGATCTCACCCGTCTCACCAGGTGTGCCTCATTCGGGGGATCTCACCCGTCTAACATCACCGATTCACATGCTTTTTTTTGTTCTTACGTAATTTTCAAGCAATGTCAGTTTAACCTAGTCTGTTCATTATACAAACCTAAATTCTCACAGTTCAGGTTCTAGCCTAGGCTCGACTTAGCCACCAAACAAACAATTGCACTTAGTCGTATAAGATCTTATGTCATAGCAATACATAATACATAGTACATATTTGTGTCGAGACTTATAGCTCGACATCAGCCGGTTTAATGCTAGACTAACAAATAAGTTAAATGACTATCGAATACGACGACACCGAGAACCTCCTCACCTTAGTCACATGCAAGACACGACTCTGGAATGGCTGAATGACAATCCTCCTTCTAAGCTTTTACCCCACGTAGATCCTCCGTCATCATTCTTCTCCTTTGTTGATCCTCCTTCTGGAAAGGAACCGAGGAAAACCGCGTTCTCGGGAACGCCTCAGGCCTCTGCAACTCTATGGAATCTCGAACTCGGTGCTCTTCCACATCTTTTTGACGTGGACAACTTCTCTGCGCTAACTTCTGTGACGCGTTTCTCCACTCATATGAACCTAAAATTGGTGTTCCTTTTACCAGTGGATTCACAGGAGTTCCGTTAACTCCTCGATCCGAACGGTCTGAATGTTTCCATGGATATTCTCTACCAGTGGGCTCCGGTTTCTCTCTTATCAGACTCCAACTGGTCGCAGATTCGAACTTCTGTAAAATTTTCAGATCGAAAGATCTTAATTTGATCGGTCGATCGTGCGTTCTCCCTCAGCATGTCGAGTCTGTCTTCTGAAGGATTGCACTGCATTCATCACCTTTCTTCATTTCTCCCTTCTCCCCATCTTGTTGGCTATGAAAGTTCTATGTCTCCTTCTCCCATAGGTGTGCGACTGCTTGAGGAAAGAAGGGTTGATCGAAATTAGTTTAGGTTTAGGTTAGAATTAGCTTAAATAGGAATGTTATGCTTGGTTTAGGATAAAAATTGGTTTACTGAACCGGGACCAAAAACTGGGTTGTTACATTCTCCCCTCCCTATAGAGAATTCGTCTCGAATTCTGAGAACTGCAACACCCTGAGCTACGGGTAACTGATATGTCTGTAATGAGTCCGGTCGAATGTGCCAGCACATAGGTTTGGTTTTCCTTGGACCATCCTTGACTCTAGGTCTCAGCTCTCTCCCGCTTAGTTTTTGACCATGCTCTGAAGTGTCCTCCTTTGGGGAGACGATAGTTGTACATTTCCTTATGCACCAGAGATTTCTTTTCTCTGTCTTCTTTGTTTCTAGGAAGAATATGTCTTTTGACCTTAACAACGCGCCTCACATTTACCTTTCATGTTCTAGTATGCTCTTGCCTATTACCGCTATTGCTCTGCTGGTCTCCCACATCGTCCTTACCTAAGTTCCTTCTAGGAAGTTCTTGTTGTACCCTAGTCCTTATACAAGAGGTCGTTCCTTGCAAGATTTGTCCTTTAGCTCACATCCTCGTCTATAGTTGAGGTTTTGTCCTTATACCTCTCCTGTCTTAGGCATTCGTTTAGCCTTGAGATGAACTTGGTTGAGCGGTTACTAACCCACCATGCTTTTGCTACGCTCTCCTTTCTGCCATGCTCTAGCTTTCTAGCAACCAGATCCACATGTTGTTTTCCTAGCACCGTCCTTGGATCCTAAAAACATCCACTTGTGGTCCTGTCCCACATAGTCCTTTGCCATAGTTATTTTCTAGGTTTCTGCCCCTGACAGCCATGACATACAATAGTTACTCCAACTCCATAGCAGCTTCCTCTTCTTACTTGGTGGAGCTCTAGACGTACCCAACGTCATCCCAACACCCAAGGTGATCTCTTTATCCAGCTGCATTCTTACAGCTCGGTAACCTAGCCAAATTTTCCTTGCTCAGCCTCCACTACCTTGACCCAGCGGAACTTACTCCTACCAACCCCCATCAACGCGAAACCTCCTTGTATGTCGTGTACTCTCCAACCAATTCGGATGCTCGTTGGACCTTGGAATGATTGCGCTCTCCAATTCAGACCTTCCGGTAACTCTGGTACAACCAATTGCAGCAGCTTGAAGAACCGACGACTCTAGATTAGTAAGATTTAGAAGTGGCTCAACAATGGAGAACTACAGCAGCGGGTCAAAATAAGTAGCTATCTAGCTGCCGGTGATAACTAACATTGGGCCTCGCACGCTGAGTTTGTGGCTAGAGAGAAGCTACAACCCGCCCGAGATGTTGTAGTCACGTTTGTACATGAGTCTCAGTCGAATGTACCAACACGTGAGCTCTGCCAATTCTAACTTGAACTTCAGAGCTTTAAGGATGGGATACAAAAAAAGGAAACTGACATGGAATGAGGATTCACTTCCTCGGGAGACACGGAAAGAAACTGACACCAGATGAGGACTCGCCTCCTTCGAAAAACTCCTATGGGACTCGCAACACCTCAGAAGGACCGCTCCTCTGCTTCACACTAAGAATTGGACACCTAAAACCTAAACTCGTAAGCACATGCAATTCAATAAAACTTGACACATAATCCTACTTCTGGAAATTCATTCTACCCCTCGCACTCCATTCTAGATCTAGTTTTCGGTGCTCCCTTGCAGACTCCGAACACGGCGTGTCAATTCCGATGATCATTGCACTGGAAGATGTCTTCTGGTTGATGCGGTATCCGAGTCTCAAAACCCTTGTCGTCGATGCTCTAACGCCTTGGAACTCAAAAGGAAACTTCAGCGCTAAAAGTTAGACTAACGCCCCAGTTGGTGATTTTGAAATTCTTTTTAATTTTTGAGGCCTCAGAAAACTAAATAAAAGTTTAGAAAACATTTTGTCTTTCGAAAATCTACGACCCTCCGGATCAGAACTGGAGCGGCCTTTAACCTAAGCTCTGATACCGCTTGTAACGACCCCAACCCGAGGGAGTCGGAGTTATCTCAAATGGTACCGCCAAATCTGGATTAAATTTCACTAATCGGTCATTAATTCTCTGCATCTAACTATAACATGTAGTAACACCAAAAAGAAAAAGAGGAAAAGAGAGGGGTGAGTGACTTTTCAAACAAGCCCCTCAGTGAGGACGAATCCGACTCCGCCTCACCTACTACTTGCATAAACCCAAAATTCCAGACCTAAATCTAAACCACAAAGAAAGCAAGTACTGTATCGTACAATCATTTATTAAACAACACGACACATAAACGACAGGGTGTGACTCAACTCGGCATATTTCACCGGGTGTGCCACATTAGGTGGATCTCACCCGTCTCACTAGGTGTGCCTCATTCGGGGGACCTTACCCGTCTCACCGGGTGTGCCTCATTCGGCAGATCTCACCCGTCTCACTAGGTGTGCCTCATTAGGCGGATCTTACCCGTCTCACCGACTGTGCCTCATTCGGCGAATCTCACCCGTCTCACCTGGTGTGCGTCATTTAACGGATCTCACTTGTCTTAGCGGGTGTGCCTCATTCGGCGGATCTTACACGTCTCACATCAATGATTCACATGCATTTTTTTGTTCTTACATAATTCTCTAGCAATGCTGGTTTAACCTAGTCTTTTCGTTAAACAAACCTACGTTCTCACAGTTCAGGTTCTAGACTAGGCTCGACTTAGTGATCCAAGAAACAATTACACTTAGGCGTATAAGACCTTATGTCATAGCAATACATAATACATAGTACATATTCGTGTCGAGACTTATAGCTCGACACTGGCCGATTTAACCCTAGACTAATAAGCAAGTTAAATGACTAATGAATGCGAAGAAACTGAGAACCTCCTCACCTTAGCCACATGGAAGACACGACTTTGGAATGGCTGACTGGCGATCCTCCTTATGAGCTTTTACCCCATGTAGATCCTCCATCATCATTCTTCTCCTTTGCTGATCCTCCTTCTGGAAAGGAACCGAGGAAAACCGCATTCTCGGGAACGCCTCAGGCCTCTGCAACTCTCCGGAACCTCGAACTCGGTTCTCTTCCACCTCCTTTTGATGCGGACAACTTCTCTGCGCTAACTTCTGGGACGCGTTTCTCCACTCATGTGAACCCGAAACTGGTGTTCCTTTCATCAGTGGATTCACAGGAGTTCTGTCAACTCCTCGATCCGAACGGTCAGAATGTCGTTGTGGATGTTCTCTATCTGTGAGCTTCGATTGCACTCCGATCAGACATTATTAACCCTCAAAAACATCCTCCAAACTCCGATTGGTCGCAAATTCGAACTTCTGTAAAATTTTCAAATCAAAAGATCTTGATTTGATCGGTCGATCGTGCGTTCTCCCTCAGCATGTCGAGTCTGTCTTCTACAGGACTGCACTACATTTCTCCATTTCTCCCTTCTCCCCATCTTGTTGGCTAGAAAATTTCTCTGTCTCCTTCTTCCAGAGGTGTGCGACGGCTTGAAAAAAAAGGTTGGTTGAAATTAGTTTAGATTTAGGTTAGAGTTAGCTTAAATAGGAAGGTTAGGCTTAGTTTAGGAAAATTTAGTTTAAGAAAATTGGTTTACTGAACCGGGACCAAAAACCGGGTTGTTACATAAATGTTATAAAACGGTGAGTTAGAATTTTGACACGTATCATAATTACGCTTAACTTTAGATAGATATAACATGTAATCATTGAATTAATTTAGTAATATTGGTATATATATGTGTGAGAATTACAAATATATAACTATAAATAAAAGAAAACAAAGAAAAGAAAACACTTGTTGAACATTCCAAAACAATTTTGCTTTGTAGCTACTTAAAAGTTGAAGTCCCTACGTGACACGCAAACTGAAAGGCTCCCGCATAGAATAAGTAGGCATTCCACCGAAACGCACCGGTTTTGGTACGATAACAGTTTCATATAAATATTATTATTTGATTATTATTTTTTTGGTTTTTGATGTCGCTGAGAAAAAAAAAAACTTTAGCCGCACCGCCTGAGCCCTGAGGATTCCAAGTTTGCATTCCGAATCCAATTCGGATTCCAGAGAAATACAAATTCACTTTCACCTTCCTTTTTTTCATTATAATCATCAAACCCTAATCCATCAGTTATTGTCTCTCTTGGAATTGTGAGTGGAGATTCTCTCTGGTGACGTACATATTCCACATATGGCTTGGCTGGCTTTGATGTCTCCTCCGGCCGTTAAGATTCCGTCGTACCTGGCGTCGTCGTCTTCGATTTCCTTCAGCACCACTGAGTCTCGCTTCCAAATCTGTGTTTCCCGTGGCGCGGTATTCTCACTATGTTGATCGTACTGTTGTTTTTGATTTTGAAAATTCAAAAGGTATTTAGGAGTAATAATATTCGCATGAGCAGTACCATGTCCTGTTGTATGATATGTAAAGCTGTGGAAATTGGAGAATTATATGAATTTTTATGCATTGGTCTTTTGGTTGTTATGATAGAAATGCAATTTGCCTAAGGCATTGAATGTTGGAAACGGGAACGCTCGAATTCCCATTATCAACGAGACGACACTTCCAAAGTACTTTGATTCTTCCCGGTTGGAGAAATCAGTCAGTAGAGCCAACACCAAGCTCAAGTTGTTCTCTGGCACTGCAAATCCAGCACTTTCTCAGGTACTTTTATCCAAACTTTTGTCTTCTGTTGAAAATGTTTTGTCATCAAAACTATGGAATTTGTGAAGGAAATTGCTTGGTATATGGGCCTGGAGCTTGGGAACATTAGCATAAAGCGATTTGCTGATGGAGAGATATACGTTCAGCTGAAGGAGAGTGTAAGAGGCTGCGATGTCTTTTTGGTGCAGCCCACTTGCACTCCAACAAATGAGAATCTCATGGAGCTATTGATCATGGTAGATGCTTGCCGAAGAGCTTCAGCTAAGAAAGTAACGGCTGTGATTCCATATTTTGGATACGCAAGAGCTGATAGAAAGGTAGATCATAGTTCTGATCAGGTTTCTTCGTCATCTTAATTGGTGGAATATAGTGTGTCAAGAAATTTTATTGTATGTATCTTTTGATGTTTGTAGACACAAGAGCGTGAATCCATTGCTGCCAAACTGGTTGCAAACCTTATAACCGAAGCCGGTGCTGATCGTGTTCTTGCATGTGATCTTCATTCAGGACAGTCCATGGGTTATTTTGACATACCAGTGGATCATGTCTATTGCCAGGTACTTCAAAGTTCAACATTCTTTGATAGACAGTCCTCTCCTTTTTATGCAGCATTTAAATCTCACCCGAAAACTGTGATTACATTTCAGCCTGTGATACTTGATTATCTTGCTAGCAAGTCAATTTCCTCAGAGGATTTGGTAGTGGTTTCTCCTGATGTTGGTGGAGTAGCCAGGGCTCGTGCATTTGCTAAGAAATTATCCGATGCGCCGCTCGCCATTGTTGATAAAAGACGCCATGGCCACAATGTTGCTGAGGTAAAAGTTCCCTTATCTTTTCTTTTGTAAAGTACTCAGGTTTTTTGCCGCCTTCACGCAAGTTCACGTGTGTTAATTCCCCACAGGTCATGAATCTAATTGGTGATGTTAAAGGAAAAGTGGCTGTAATGGTGGATGACATGATTGATACCGCTGGTTAGTTAAAACCATGCAAAATTTTATTTTGTGATGAACATGTTTATTTAGAAGAAATTTTGTTTACAGGCCAAAAAACCAAAATACTAAACAGAGATGAGACTGAATTACGGCAAAAACAGCATTACTAAGAACAGGTTTCTTTTATCTGCAGGAACCATTGTGAAAGGAGCAGCTCTTTTACATGAGGAGGGAGCGCGAGAGGTTTACGCTTGCTGCACGCATGCGGTTTTCAGGTAAACCGTTAGCTCAATTTTGCCATCTTTTCCTTATATGTGAAATAACCAGACAGACATTGTGTTTATTGAAACATCTGATGAGAGAGACTAAGTTCTTGAACGAATGAAATGTCAACAGCCCGCCTGCGATAGAGCGGTTATCGAGCGGTTTGCTGCAAGAAGTGATAGTGACGAACACTTTGCCGGTAGCGGAGAAGAATTACTTCCCACAGTTAACTATATTATCGGTGGCTAACCTTCTGGGTGAGACCATTTGGCGTGTCCATGATGATAGCTCCGTTAGTAGCATTTTCCTTTGATGTTCCTTTTTCTTTTTCACTTCGTTCTACTTTGTTCACAGTTTCTACTTTCTAGTCTCTGACCATGTTTTTGATTCTCTCCATTTCTTTCTCACCCAAACCTTATCACTTGTTAGACTCCTTTTTTTTTTATAGTTTTGAGTTATCGAAGGGTTTCTTCAAACATGATAAAGAAAGTGTTAGAACGGATGAGTATTAATAAACTTAAAACTCGAAATTACTCAAAACACTTTTATTAGATATCACTCAAGCACCCTCGCCTCTTCCTTTTTTTCCTTTTCTTAAATAGACGTCCTCACTTGACCTAGATAATCTCGACGCTATCTTCCAAGATATGTAAATCTTCTCTTTTTCCATATACTCACGAGTTTGACACATCAGCTCCACGTGTTCATCCTTGTCACATATGAGTCACACAACCATCCTTTGTGCCATCAGTCTTCTCGGTGCTGGCCAACCCTCACAATCTTCCCCTTTTTGTCTGATTATGTCAATCGAAGCACCTGTCTAGATAGCAACTCAAACAGGACAACTCATACTCAACCACACACAGAAATCAAGGATTAGTCTGTAACACATATCCATAAAATCAACCATAGACTAAATAAGTTTTGATACACAAGGAACATCAGTTATGTAGACGAAACAAGACACATCTGATCCTGTTACAGCACATCAAAGTTCATAGACAGACTGCAGACCAGACATACTACAAACCCAACAACCCAGCACAAAAAGCCACACCACCAGACAGCGTCACTCAGAATCCTCCATAGCATCGGCTGAGGAAGCGTTATCATCAGAGTCTTCACGAACATACACACCATACTCTCCCCCTGATTGGTTGCATAATCATACAAAAACAATGTGAGAAAAGAGCTAATAGACTGACAAAGAGAGAGTAACTTACCTTTCAAACACATTTCCATCTGATAGATCATTCTTTTCAGATTCCTGAGATCAAATGCCAATGATGGAGACGCATGATCACCAGAACCACGAGCACTCTTATCCAGGGAGACAGCCCGAGGTGCAGGGGAGGTTTTGTCCTTGCGGTACACAGGAACAACTCTTTGAAACCGAAGAAGCTGAAAGATGAGATTGGGAAAAGGCAAACGAAGACCAAGCTGATCAGGGTGCCTGGACACTTCCAAAATTTGCTCATACACGAGCCTCCCAAAGCTGAACCTTTTGAAGTTGACCAGCATGTAGATAAATTTGGCCCTGATCTGTGTCATAGTAGTACTGTTGGCAGAGGGAATCCAATTCCTACAACAAAGCTTGTAGAGAATAGTCATAGTAGGAGTAAGATGCTTCAATTGAAACTCTTCCCAGCGATTCTTGCGACCTCCAGTAAGCAACATAATGACCTCCGAAAGTGGCTCATCCATGTAGACTTTAGAGACACGAGTAGGATGTGTGTCAGGTGGTATAATGAACATGCGGTTGATGAGATCAGGAGAGAACTCATAAAGTTCACCATGCAAGTAGACTAAACACAGATCCATGGAGTTTGAAGCAAAATCACCAAGATTGCTGTAAAACTCTCTGACTACTTGTTTTACGTATTGATCAACTTCTATGACAGACAACAACATTCCAGCAGGTCTAACGATATCTTCGACCCCCAACATATCAGGCTTTCCCAAAGGCATATACTTTTGATCAAGAAAGGATTGTACCTTGAAACTCTTATAAGCTTCAGCCCCTTTTGGTGTGAGAAACTTCTCGTTGAAAGGGCGTACCGGGAGAGTGCTGTAAATGGCTGGGAACATTTGAGTCTTGCGAAGATGTACTCGTCGATTCTCTTCCATGCGCAACTCAAAAGGGGCATACCCACAATCAATCCCTTCTTTGTCATCATGAAACGGTTCCTCTTCATTTCGATGCTCTGCATGTTCATCAAAGACAGGAACATCCTCCCAGTCCTCTTCCTGAGATGTCATCGGCTCCTTCCCAGATCGATGTCGAGATTGACTTGGTTCCCCTGAAGAACCGTCAACAGTGATGATTTGAGGCTCAGATCCAGGTGGTAGTGGTCGAGACGGTACTGAGGCGGCCGCGACACGATGAAGGGCTTCCCGCTGATGACGTGTAAGAGTCATGTTGAAACGATTCGAGAGGCACAACCTGTAGAGAGATTGGTGATGAGACGGTTGACGGCACAATTAGGGTTTGTGAGACACACCCATCTGATGTTTAAGTAGAGTTTCCCGCTTTTTGTGTAACACAAACCGCCTCACAAAACGACACAACTTTTGGCTGTCTATTAGCGAAACATAAGTATTCGGGCTTTGAGGCCCAAGGATCCAGCAAGCTTGTTAATAATAGAGCCAAGCACAAAAGACATAAGGCCAATAACACAAAACATGATAGAAACACAAAACATGACTGAAAGACACAAAGATAGACACTCGCGAGGCACTTGAATATACAAGCAGAAGTTACACGATAGTAGGCTAACAAGTTCACCCCCTTTTATAGTGATCACTATTCAAAACATATGGTGTTTTTATAGACCACACATATCACAGTCCACAAGGTTGAGAATGCGTTAAAACAAAGGCAACTGATCAACTAAGCAAGGAGAGAATGACCTTATCCAAGATAGGTGTCCACAATCCTTGATTTGAGAGGTCCCTTAACAGATTGGGTCATGCAATTAATGCCTGTGTTATACCTGAAATCAATTCTCTCTAATTTTCTAGGGTCTCATTTTATTTTATTTTTGATTGATTTCTTAACTTGAGAATCGAATATCCCTAATTTTCTAGGGTATCATTGTATTTTTTTCCTTCGATTCTCCTTTTTTTATTATTATTATAGAGTAATCACAACACTTGTAGACTGTCACAGACTCAGGCTGTAAGTGGTATTGTCTCACTAGTTGAATAGAGGTTTTAGATTATTTGGTGGTATGGAACAGAGATTTAAAACAATGGACAATGATAGATGGTCTTAATGAACACACAACACGCTCTTAGGTGACAAATTAAATTTCACATGTTCCTAAAGCCTTTCTCAGTCGACAAAAGGTGTTTAGATCTAGAGGTTTAGTGAACAAGTCAGCAAGCTGTCTATCAGTAATAAAATGCTCGATAATTGCAAGTTTCTCCTCAACAAGTTCTCTAACAAAGTGGTGCCTAATATCAACATGTTTGGTTCTAGAATGCTGAACAGGGTTTTTAGATATATTTATAGCACTCACATTATCATAGAAGACAAGAAAAGAGTCAGTATGAATACCATAATCGTTGAGCATTTTCTCCATCCACAGTAGTTGAGTGCAACAGCTGCCTAGTGCAATATATTCTGCCTCAGTTGTTGACAGAGTGACACAATTCTGTTTCTTGCTGTGCCAAACAATTAGGTTGTTTCCCATGAAAAAACATCAACCTGAGGTGCTTTTCCGATCGTCTAAACTTCCTACCCAGTCTGCATCACAAAAACCTGCAAGGTTAGAGTTAGTATCCTTGGTAAAATAAACACCAAAATCCAGAGTTCCTTTAACATATTTAAGGATACGCTTGACTGCTAGCATATGGGATTCACGAGGACTTGCTTGATATCTAGCACACACTCCCACACTGTAGCACAGATCAGGCCTACTTGCTGTGAGATAAAGTAAACTCCCGATAATCGCTCTGTAGAGTTTTTCATTCACTTTGACACCTTTCTCATCCTTAGACAGTTTGGTAGTAGTGCTCATTGGTGTCTTAGATTCTTTTGCGGTTTGTATCTCGAATCTCTTGATTAAGTTTCTAGCATATGATGCATGTGAGATGAATATCCCATCCTCCAGCTGCTTTACTTGCAATCCCAAAAAGTACATCAATTCACCTATCAAACTCATTTCAAATTCTTTAGTCATGGTTGAGACAAACTCATCCACCAGAGTTTGGTCTGTTCCTCCAAACAGGATATCATCGACGTAGACTTGTACCACCAAAAAGTCTTCATTCTTTGTCAAAATGAATATCGTCTTATCAACATTTCCTCGGACAAATCCTGACACAAGCAAGAACTGTGCCAACCTTTCATACCATGCCCTAGGCGCTTGTTTCAGTCCATACAAGGCCTTTTTCAGATGATAGACATGGTCAGGTGAATCTGGATCCTCAAAACCCTTAGGCTAAGCTACGTAAACTTCCTCCTGGAGTAATCCATTTAGAAAGGCACTCTTCACATCCATCTGGTATAACTTGAACTTCAAGTCATAGGCAATACCTAGTAAGAGTCTTATGGATTCTAGCCTGGCCACAAGTGCAAAAGTCTCGTAAAAATCTACTCCTTCAACCTGAGTATATCCCTGAGCTACCAATCTTGCTTTGTTTCTGTCAGCATTGCCATTTTCGTCTATCTTGTTCTTAAAGATCCACTTTGTTCCAATGACATTCACATCTTTTGGTCTGGCAACCAAGTCCCACACTTGTAGTCGTGAGAACTGTTCTAACTCTTCATAACATGCATTTGTCCAGAATTCATCTTCAAGAGCTTCTTGAATGTTTTTTGGCTCTATGAGAGAGACAAAGCATCCAAATTCCACAACTTCAGCAAGCATT
>OVAN01010320.1:0-15894 GCA_900406275.1 Anastatica hierochuntica | reverse complement strand
TCTATCAAATGTTCAATTATCTCAATCCAATAAGCCCAATTCGATATAACTAAAAATTCTTTATCTTCTCCGTATTTATCAACTCGCACGATTCACCAACATTTATCACCTGTCCAACAATGTCTTAAAAAAAATATATAAAGTTAATTAATAATCATACATAAATAACATATAAAGATACCGTATAAATATTTTAAAAATATGGTATGTAATTAGCGTATACCGAATAAGTGTACCTATCAAATAATAAACATTCAAAGACCCATTCAGAACATTTTTAAAATTAGCCAAATTCAAAAATAAGTCATTAGATTTTGGTTGACATCGGCTAATAGTAGTGATGTTCATAAAAGTCATCTTGAAATCATGCATTGTTGGCCTAAACTGGTCGGATGGTTTAGTAAGAGAAAATTTCTCAATGATTCTCCATTCACCGACAGATAAAGATTTTTGAAATCTTAACATCTGAGGCTTCTTTATTGAAGCATGAATAAGAGTTCCCTGTGAAACCATTATAAATTGTTAATATAACACATCATATAATAAACATAATGAAAGATGTAAACAAATATAAAAAAACTCTTACATTTTCATCAGCAAGAACTAAGTCAATTGATTCACCAATTTGACCCGGAAATTGTCTCCAGGAATGCAGGATCTTGACCTCGACTCTCCACGCTATTTTAAATGGTTTTAAACTCTTCAGATGAGTGACTCTGTTCTGTAGTGCCATTGTTTCAGAGAATTTATGAATATTTAATTTGTAATCGAAACTTATATTTCTTATGCGTACAATGATATGTATTTATAATGGTTTAACTTAATTCGTAACAATCAAATCTTAACATATTTCGTTTAGTTTAGATTGGATTTCATAAGTTTATTTAATAAGTATATTCGATTTACAGAAAATATTGTGATAAGTAAAAAAGATTATATCTAAACTACATAATATTAGTGCGGATATTCCTAGATTATCTATATATTATTTTAAATATAATAATTGTTTGTTGTTTAGTTTAAAATCCGGTAATTATATCGGGTTAGATTATTCCGGTAAAACACGCGGATCTTTACTGGTTTTGAATAGTTTTTTATATTTGTTTCGTTTCATTTTTAAATATAAAACAAATCGAATAATACAAGATAATGTTCCGTAACTACCCGTGTTATATACCATTTTTTTATTCATTATATAAATAATCTCTAATGACACGTTTGTAAATCACACATCAAGCTAATGTTAGAACATCCCAGTGGGGGATGTTAGAGGGTTTTTAACACAAAAATCAAGACAAATAGTTAAATAACCTAATTAGCATCCCCTTCTTGGTGGGTTGCTTGCACTATTCGCGGGTCCCACCACGACGTGACGACCCGCGATTGGTGCATTGATTTTTTTTTTTTTTTAATTCTTCTATCCAAAATTTAAGAATCTGAGGTTCACCATTGTGGATGGTCTTAGTTTCTTGAATTGAAAAGGAATCGGACGTTACATAAAAAAAAGTTGGATCTAGCCATCATGCATATAAGACAGTGGATCTTCCACGAAAAGAAAAAAGGGATTGCAAGCAAGAAATGTGATAAAGCTGAAAAATAATAACAAGGCACAAAAAAAGGAGTATTGAAAATGGGACAAGTTTTATTTTTTATCAAAAATAGAAAAATTTAACAGATAATCATAAAAGAAAAAGATAAAGTTCGCGAAGATCGCAAACGTAGATTCTCGGAGCGTAGTCGGCTTTCGATTGATCGGAAAATAAAACATTTTTCTAAGAGATAACTACATAATTTTGCGCATAGGTAAAACAGTTTAAAAGCAGTTGGTAGAAAATAATGAAATCTCATACTAAAAATCCTTAAACCCTATTATTAATAACGATCAAACATTCATCGTCCACACAACAAACACAAAAAAACTTTAGATTATCCCTTGAAATTAAATTATGGAGGAAAGCTATGTAGATTGGTCCGTGCAGAGAACAATGACAAGTTCGGAAACAGTTCACATGAACGAGTTTCTTATGATCCTCTCTATGTCCGATGTGCTCCCTAAGTTTGTGAATATGTTAACGTCAGATTTGGATCTTTTCATCAAAATCATCAGAGACAAAGTAGGCTTGGATCGCTTCATGAGAATCTTCGGAATATCAGAGAGTGTGGACGCAATACTTTTCTACCCAATCATGATGAGATTCACAGAGATTATGACTCATGAACGCAGCTATGATTTTGTGTCACGACTCCTAAACGTTTGCAACACACATCATAAGCAACTGTTTTTCCATATCACGTGCCGTGAGGCACTTGTCTTAGCGAGCGACAAAAACGGTTGCGTAACTCTTAAGAAAACCATAACCCTAGCTGATGATTTCTTCCAACTGGAGTTACTTGATCTAATCGCTGGGAACGCTCACATGCTAATCACGGATACTTGTTTGATCCAACATGTGCTTAAGCTCGATTCAACACGCAAAACTATAGAAGACGACAAGCGGTTGCACGAGCTAATGGCTGAGTTTGACGAGCTACTTCTTTCAACGGCGTCGTCATGTGATGATGATCTCCATAAGCTTGCCTTGAAGCTAACGTCAGATCCTGATCTCTTTGTTAAGTGTCTCAAAACAGGACGTGGCTCGCTCATGGTTCACTTGATTCTAGGAAAATCAGAAGAGATTGACACCGTTGTTTTGGAAGCTATCAAGCAAAGGTTCACGGATGTAGCAACGAGTGTTTTCCCAAACCACATCATGTTACGAATCTCAACATTTTTGCAAAAGAGAGGAAATGAGAAAGTTTATCGTCAACTTTTACGCCTAATTGGAGTACATGCTCTCTACCTATCAAAGGACCCTCATGTAGGACATTCCATGGTACTAGAGGTGATTGATATCCATGACTCGGATTATACGGAAATCATCGCTTGTGGGATTCAATGTCACTACATTGAGCTTTCGTTTATGAAACATGGGAGCAAAGTTGTGGAGAAGCTTCTTGGTGACAGTAATACTCTGCTGCCTTTGATTCTAATCATGATGGAGATTGTCAAGTGTGATGAAGATACATTGGTGAGACTAGCTAAGGATGATTACGGGAATAAAGTTTTGAAAAAGGCTCTTGAAGTTGCTAAAGAGAATATGGATGAAATCTTTGATGATCTTGTTGAAAAGTTTAAACCTTTTCTTGATAGATTGAGTGGCTCTCAAGGACAAAACATTGCAGCTATCATCGACCCTGACTTAGTGGACATCACACTTAAGGATCGAATTGTTTCCGAAGCTACTGATTAGAATTTTGTTTTTCCTTTTTTTTTTTTGCATTACGTTTTTATTTTATACTTTATTTTTTGTTAATTACTGGCTTTAGATGTTTCCTCGTTTTATTTACTTGGTCTTTTTTTTCTTTGATAAAATTCGATACTTTAAATGAGTGATCAACTTTAATTTTCTAAAGACATCAAAGAGGTTTAGAAATAAAAATGGAAAATTTAATTTGAATAGTTTTTTCACTATTAATTACAAATAATATTTTTATGGGTACTTGCTTATGGTACTTGATTTAGAGGGATAAGCTCTAAATCATTGTATAGTTGGTTTAAGAGATTTATTTTTCATGGTTTTGCTCTTCTTTTATATATAAGTTTTTCATATTACACCAAGAAATTTATATTATAAAACCACAAATTTTCTTTTTGTTAAAACACAAACCAATTTCATATTATAAAATCGAATCTTTTGGATATAAAAAGAAACTAAATATGTAAACCTATTTAGATGTGAAATCTAGTTAGGAATAATGATTTGTTTGTTTCAACTCCAAACCATAGAAGATTGTAGCTGGGGGCATTAAGATGGGTCTGGATTAAGCAATCAGTGGTGTGAAGCTTTTAGAACCAAACTAAAAAATAGACAAACTAAACCTTACGAAACATCTTGCTTTTGATATTCATTCATCTATAGGATAAGAAAAACAATAGACGATGATGCATTTTGACTAAAAACAGAGTCTATATGTTTCATGGAGACTTTGTCTATCTATATAAAGCTTTTCTTTGTACGTGTAAATCAAGAAGAAATCTTTAAAAATCCTACGGAAAATCCGTAAAGTTTTGATGAATGAGAAGTAAGAAGAGGGTTTTTTTTTCTATGAACGGAATGTTACCTGGTGTCCTTTTTTATCAAGTCTCTTGTGGTTTAGGTAGAGGAAGCTTGTCATCCAAGCAAATTTCAATGAAAACTGGCAGTCTCATTCTGTATTTGTAATGCTCAAAAACATCATCTGGGAGGATCCTGCCATGTGAATTCACAAAATCAGATTGCGCCTGCGTGAATGTTTCGAGTCTATCATCACAAGGTGACCAGTCTTTATTTGCCGTCATAGTTTGAAGCCCATCATAAGAAGGTGGTGACAAGTCTGGTTTTTGCGTCATTGCTTCAACTTCATCAGAAGGTAAAGACAAGTCTGTTTTTTGGGTCACTGTGTTTAGTCCAACAACAAAAGGTAGCAAGTCTAGTCTTGAGCCATGTATGGTAGTGTTGGTGCTGAGATTCTCTGTAGGGTTAGTAGAAATGGGAGTTTGAGCAGGTGGCTCGCTAGTGTTTGTGTTAGGCTGGCTGGAGGAAGGTGTTTTGGGAAGTGAGGTTATGGTTGGTGATTGGTTGAAGTCATGAGGCATTTGGTAGCCAGTGGGTCTCGGAGAATGGGATAGGTAATGTGTATGATAGAGGTCAGGCCCATGCGGCGATGCTGGTGGATGTAAGTACAGAGGAGGTGGTCTCGGATAAGCGTAGCTCAGAGGCAAGTACTGATGTCCATAGCTCGAAGACAGGTCCTGATGCGGGGATGGACTCTGCAAAGGATGATTATATATATAGTGTCTGAGTTGTTCCTTTTTGAAGCAAAAAGGTTATATTCAAAAGTGGATTGAGATCTACTTACACCCCATTGAAAGTGTGGATCATGATCATGTGGAAATCGCTGGAGTGGAACGGGAGAAGCTAGTCGTGGTGAAGATCTCGGTGTGAAGATGAATGGTTCAGCAGTAGCTTGCAGATTTGATGGATGAGCAACCTATGAACACAGATAAATGAATGCAAATGACGATCAGCGATATATGATTTTCCATAAATCCTGATACACAAGTGTTGAGAAGTAAAAACCTTTGGTGTGTCTAGTTTTGTAGAAGGACTATCTTCTAACATCTTTCTTTTCCCAGCTGAAGAATGCTGCGACTGAGTTGTTTCCTGCAAAAATCACCAGAAAACTCGTATAACACATACATTTTCAACACATAACCAAGAGCCTTGTTGTGGTAGGATACACAATCTTTGCTTCTCTTTAATATGTAAAGGCATAGGAAGTTCAGCATTATCTACATTTGTAACCATTGTTCAACAACAACTATTGATCAGATTCAGCTTCAGCTTCCCTTTGGTTCATAAACAGTCCTCGGAAGACATCAAATCTAACTACTATATGTTGTGCGACCATTGTGGAATATCACAGGCAATGTTCGAATATAAACCGCATTTGGAGTAAGTAAATCAGTGATGTGCTTCCCGTAAACCGGTTCTAATCGTATCAAATATGTAAACAAAAATGTACAAAAGAATGCACCTGGTTAGGTCCTGATTTGCTTCTAGGAGTGCTAAACTCTGCATTCTTGTGTTGACTCCTTATGATTGAAGAACGCGCAGATCGGCCAAGAGAGCTAGAGGGAGAACCTGACACCTTCTTTCCAGTAGCTGATGTGACCAGAACACCATCCATCAGGATCCCATCATCAGAGTAGGAAGCCAGAAAGCGTTTACGGGGAAGTGGATCTGATTTCGAGTCCCGTAAGCATTGCAGCAGCAGCGATTTCGCATGACTAGCGCTATAATTCCTCTTAGGCGTCACAGGACTCAACAAAAGTGATGACATTTTCTGTTGAAAACGTCTCTGCCGGATCTTATCCATCGGCCAAGTCTGGTTGCTCCCGGGACTCTGCTTTGGCGTTTCCCATTCGTCCTCGCCGTCAACGAATTGCTCCTTTTTGTTCATCAGGTCTCTGCAACTGTAGAATATGAACTCAAGATGAGAGCTTTTCCCAATCAAATTCACCAGAAGATCTGTGATTTAACCAACAAACCAAAAGACAAATCACCAGAAGAAACTACGATCATCTGAAGAAAACTTCGATAATAGCAAATTCAACTTATGAAAATCGAAAGCAAAAGATGAAAATTGTTAATTCGGTGAGTATAAGTTTCGAAGTAAACTAAGATCAAGTCTCCGCATGAACATTTCCCGCCAAAATTGACTTGAAGATTCACGAGATAAAAACCAAAATCTACCGAAGATTCAACAGAGGAAATCTACCGAACATCACCACAAGATGAACAGAAAGCAAAAATCGATAACGATTGAGGAAGACACGAAGAAGACGAATCAAAATCTCATCACAAAATTGAAAAAAAAAAAACGATTCAATCGCCAGAAAAAGCAAAATCCGAAGCTCGAAAATGGAAGATAGATCGAGACGACATACCTAAAAGCTCGAGTAGCTACTTAGTGCTCCTTGATTCGAAAAGCATAACGAAGCTCTCGCTTCAGAAAATCTCCACGCCAAGAGAGAGAGAGAAGAGGGAACAATCGGATTCACAGGACGAATGTCGTTAAGTCTCTCGATGCACACATATATATAGACATAGTGAAAGAGTTCACGGAAACGATAACGGTGAATTAGTTCCGTTAATGTATCGCTTGTGTCTAAACCGGTCAAGACGAACTAAACCAAAAGTCTTTAACCGGAAATGCTTTAACCATTTAGATTTTTCTTTTGACCCAGGAAGCTTCTGTTTTTTTTTTTTTTTAACGTCTTTCATTTCGATTAATAACGCCGTTCAAGATACATAATGTCCTCTAGCCCAAAAGGAACATAATTAAAACATATAAAGGAGTTTCGTTGTAAAGGTGTTTTGGCTATCTTGTCTGCGGCTTGATTTGAGGTTCTCGAAATCCAGTTAAAATATACATCCTGAAAGCCTTCCTGCCACATTACTATTTCCTGATGCAAATTCTGTAGTCGGAAATGAGTTCGATGCTTTTGGATAATATTATACACGGTTTTGTTATCTCCCTCAAAAATGCATCTATGATAACCCCGGATCGACGATTGTTGTAATGCAATAAGCAGAGCTTGTAGTTCCAGTTCCGTAGAATCATGAGACGGTTTCAGTAGTGATGTACCAGCACAGAGAAAATACTCATTCTCATCACGTATTATCCAACTTGCTTGTGGCATTCCGTTTGTATTCCATGAAGCATCATAATTGCATTTGACGTAATTCCTTGGTGGTTTCTTCCAATGTGAGGAAGCCATACAGTCTTGACGTAATCTCCCTTGACGATATGTATTATGAGTTGTCCATTCTGCAGTATCATCTTTTGCATTTTGCAGATCTTTGCACCAGTCGTGGTGCCGATGTTGATAAGTGAGTACATTTCGACTCTTCCAGAGGCGCCAGAGAATCCAAAAAGGTAGATGCTTTTGATATTCAGTAAAAGTAGAACTTTTATGAACCTCTATGAGAAGCATGATCTTGTCTTCAAAAGGGATAGCAGGATTATGTAAATGGGTGAGATTGATACCCGAGCCGCTCCATACCTGCATGCTATGTTCACATAGAAAAAACAAATGGTCCCTACTTTCCTCTTCAGTACAACATCTTCGGCAAAGCCCGTCCGTTTGTATACCTCGACGCATGAGTGTAGTTTCAGATGGTAGAGCATTGGATAAACAGCGCCATAAGAAATGTTTAAGTTTCGGCATAATTCGTAACTTCCATACCTCCGCTTTTATCCTTGGGTTCCCATGGGTTGGAACTATGGGTTCTGAAGCCTGCCTGAGATGTCGTGCAAGCTAATAGCCGGACTTGACCGTGTATGCACCATCTTGAGTGTAATGCCATCCTATCATATCTGGAGACTTACGTGTACATAAATGGATTGATAGGATGGTTTCGACATCCTCCCGTAGGAACATCGAGTGAAGTTTTTCTACATCCCAGTCGCCTGAAGCAGTGAACAGTTGGGAAACATACTTCCATGGTAGCACCGGTCCCAAAATTTGTTTTGGTGGCCGTGGATGTTCTAGCGGTAACCAATGATCCTCCCAGATTCGCGTTTGTTCGCCATCACCAATATTCAGACGCAAGCCCTGCCAAAGTAGATCTTTTCCCGCCAATAAAGATTTCCAAATATAAGAAGGTTTCGTACCTTGGCCGGCGTAGAGTATTGAGGTATTTGGAAAATATCTTCCTTTAAGTACACGAGACGCTAGACTCGTAGGATTGTGGAGTATCCGCCAAACTTGTTTAGCAAGGAGAGCCGTATTAAACAATTCAATATCCCGAAACCCTAAACCTCCTTTTTTCTTTGTCATGCTTAGACGCTTCCATGTATACCAATGCATAGAACGTCGCCCACCACTTTTGCTCCACCAATATCGCGATATACATCGTTCAATCTCCTCGCAAGTTTCTAAAGGTAGCTTGAACACATTCATTGTGTAAACCGGAAGCGCTAACGCTACGGTTTTTAATAGGATTTCTTTGCCTGCTTCGGAAAGAAATTTATTAGACCAACCCTCTGTTCTCTGCTTCACTTTCTCCACGATACGTTGAAAGACCTCCTTCTTTCGCCGTCCTATTTGTTCCAGTAGTCCTAAATAATTCCCGTGTCCTCCATCATTATGGATATTTAGAAGTCTCCGGAGATTGGTTTTGACCCTATCTCTGACCCGAGAACCAAACGTAATAGCCGACTTGTGTAAATTTACTGTATGGCCCGACAAACACTCATAAGTGTCCAGGAGCTGTCTTATATTTCTCGCCGACCGGGGATGAGCATGAGAGAAGAAAAGAGCATCATCTGCAAAGAACAAGTTATGTATCGTAGGGCCAGTGTTACTGATTTTCATACCTTTGATTTTGTTGGCTGAGGCCGCTTGTTGAAAAAGATGAGTAAGAACTTCAGCACAGATGATGAATAAATATGGAGATAAAGGATCTCCTTGTCGTATTCCTCGGGATGGACTAAAGTGGCCATGTGGTGATCCATTGATAAGTACCGAGAAGGAGACAGTCTGCACGCACATCATTATCCAGGAGATCCATTTATTGTCAAAACCCATTGCAATCATGGTGTCTCGCAGAAAACACCATTCTACTCGGTCATAGGCCTTAGATATATCGGTCTTGACTGCCATATATGAATTAGCCCATTGTTTCCTGGACTTCAAAGAATGTAGCATTTCGTGTGCAATGATTATATTGTCATCACTTTGTCTTCCAGGGATGAAGGCTGCCTGATTCTCCGAAATGAGCTCGGCCAGATGTTCCTTGAGGCGATTCACCAAGATCTTGGAGATAACTTTATATGTTACAGTACACAAGGCAATTGGTCGAAAGTCGGTCATGGTCTTTGGAATGTCAAGTTTGGAGAGAAGGAATAAATTAGTGTGGTTAATATTCTCCTCCATAACTCCGCGTTCGAAGAAATTTTGGACTAAACCAGTGAGGTCCGCCTTTATGGTCTCCCAAAACTGTTGAAAGAAAGATGCTGTATATCCATCTGGGCCAAGTGCTCTGCTTGAACCGATACTAAAAACAGCTTGCTGAATTTCATCTTCTGTGATCGGACGTGTTAGTTGTTCATTCATTTGTGATGTCACTCGTGGCCGAAATCCCTGGAAAGCCCCCTCTTTGAGCCGATCATAATCTGGATGATTTGTCGATGTGAACAAACTCGAAAAATACTGATTAGCTGCATGACCTACATCATCATCCCCACGAAATGTCATACCGTGCTCATCCTCAATCGCTAAAATGCGGTTCCTAGCGAGGCGACTCTTCGCGGAAGTGAAAAAATATTTTGTTTTATACAAAGCATGAAACACTTCTTATTACTACATTGCAAACTAAGTTTCAAACAATGATCAAATCAAATAAACAAAGACTTTGGTTCAAGCCATCGACTAGATGGTCAAGGCCAAGCAAAAAAACACAGACCAATCAAGAAATGTACTATACATATTACATAAAGCTTTACACATATTCTAGCTTTCCTTACCATAGAGAAAGGTTCCAAAATCCATTAATGGAGTGTTTGTTTCAGGCTGCCATTAAGCAGAGACATAAGCCCTCCGCCGTGAACTCTTTCCTCCGGAATCATAAAGTCGAAGATGTTTCTCCCGTTGCTGATGTTGTTTGTTTCGGTTTCAGGTCTCTCTGTGTTTGAAAAGCTTAAGGATTTCATTGATGGAGGCACAAGAACCTGCATTGGTATCATCACCTTCTGTCTGTTCTGAGGATTGTTATGATGATGCAGCTGAGGCGGTCGGTCAATGGAGTCTGTGCAATCCGAAACCGCGCTGACTCCAGATTGAGAATGATCATTGGTTGTAGTAGTAGTAGTAGTATTTGCAGTTCTTGTGGTTTGGGAAGAAGTAGAGACAAGTCCACGGAAAAGTCCTGGTCCAATCAAACCAATCTTGCTTCCAGATTTCTCCTGAGACATGCTGTTGTGCGCAGCGCATAAACCGCTCTTTCCTCTAGCGAATTTCTCGCATTTCCAGTCTCCTCCCCAAGAACAGCGTTTCCCTCCACCGTGAGCCTTGCAGAAATCAGTGCTTCCTTGTGCACTCTTCTCACAGCTATCAGACTTACACCGTTTCCCGCCACCATGCTTGACACAACAATCAGTCCTCCCACGAGCGCTCTTCGTGCACCCAACCACAACACATCTCTTCCCACCTCCGTGAGCAACACAGAAACTCGTCCCACCGTGCACACTTTTAGGACAAATGCCGCCTCCATCAAACATACAACGTTTTCCTCCACCGTGTGCTTTGCAAAGCGGAGTACTACCTTCCGCTCCTTTCGTACATCCAGCAAATATGCAGCGTTTCCCGCCTCCATGAGCTTTGCAATAGTTTGTACTCCCTTGAGCACCTTTTGTACAGCCTGAAAACTGACAACGTCGTCCACCACCATGAGAAATACAAAGCCCAGGTTGTCCTTCAGCGCTTCGTGTACAGCCTTCAATTCTACACCTTTTACCACCACCGTGTTTGATGCAGAGCCCGGATTTGCCACGTGCAGCTTTAGCACATCCCTCAGGGAACCCACACCGTCTTCCACCACCATGAGATATGCAGAAATCAGTTTTTCCTTCAGCACTTTTCGTACATCCCAAGTGTTGGCATCTCTTTCCTCCACCATGGGCTTTGCAGAATGTAGTTTTGCTCTCAGCACCTTTGTTGCAGCCTGGTTTTTGGCACCTCTGACCACCTCCATGGCCAATGCAAAGCCCGGAAGCTCCTCTAGCTCCTTTCGCACATCCCATGAACTTACACTTCTTCGGGTTGCTTTTCTTGTGCTGAGAAGATGTGGCAGATACCGTCATGTCAGAGAAAGCAGATACAGAGAACTCTGACTCATGGCTCATCTGTGAATTATAAGCATTGGTTCCAAAATCAGTACTACACTCTTGCATTCTTGAAGGCTTTCTAACATTTTCAGTCCTTGGAGCGAAAAGAAGCGATGGCATATAGCCACCTGATTGCTTTGCAGAGGTAGAACCCTCATCAACAAGAGCTTGAGAGACATTAGACTCTGTATATGTCAACAACGAACAATCAAGTCCGCTAAAACTTTCCATTGTCACAGTGGGAGGACCAAGTTGCAGAATTGAATCACTTCCTGATGAGAGTTCATGAACAGTCCCAGAAGAAGCTGAGCCTTTGTCATTATTGTTGACTCTGACATTGTAATAATAAGAAGGCAGCGTAGGTCCCAAACCGAGAACCAACTGGCAACCACCATCAGGACAATTAGAAACATCAGAGCAAAGGTTGAGGTTATGGTGAGAGCTCCCCATTAATCTCCTCCCACTGCTTCCAAGACATTCCAAGCTGAGAGCAGTATCGCCGAAATTGTCAAGCTTTGCATTACCATTGGGACGAGAAAAGTGAACAACACTCTCGTTTAAATCCATACGAAGAAGACAGAAGAATGCAAGATGAAGAAACAGAGTGCCCAAAACTAAAAAAAAAACAATACTTAGAAGACTTTGTAAGCTAGAATCATAAAAGCAACTTGAGATATAAACATCTTCCACCACTGACAAATCCCCATGTGTCTGCCCTGTCCATCCTTCCTTGTAAGAACAAGAACTTTTCTGCAGCAGTTAAAATGAAAAATCTGTAAGTAGAAAGCTCAATAAGAAGAGCAATAACACTACATTGACACATGAGTCAATAAGGTTGATACTTATTGCAGTTTAGGACAGTAAAGAGATTCAAAGTAAAAGACCAATAATTGGTTACTTCAAAAGACAAAAGTACCAAACCAAAATGAAACTTATGGTTGCAACATTGTTGTAGCCTTAGGTAAAAGTTAAAACTTGATGGTACTCATTCACTTTCTTTGCTCAAATAATTTGAAAACAAAAGTTTAGAGATTTCCTAAAAAAAAGGATAAGATAAGATAAGATTAGTACACAGTACAACTCAATAATTTTTGTTACTCAAAACTACTTAACAAAAAAAAAATCTGAATTATGTGAGAGATGATGATTAGACTTCAGAACCATATAATCATAAAAAAAAAAAAAACTTATTTGGTAAGTGATAACAACAGTGTCTCATGATTTTCTATTATAGATAGAGATCCAACCAAACACAATAACAAGATCTATAAGGAAGAAGCACTAAATTCACAAATTTGTGCAGCAACAACAACAACAACAAAATTCAAAATTTAAGATAAATAATTCAATCATTAAAGAAACCATACTCTTGAAACCCAATTTCAATAAGAAAAAAAAAAACCTAAAACAAAAACAGAAACAAGCTGGTGAAATTAAAAAAAATATATAAAGTAACATCTGCAAATAATTTCAAAAAATAGAAACAGAGAAGGACCGTGCATCATTCATTTCAATCATAAACTCTTATCGATTCATCAGTAAAAAGAAGAAACAAAAAATACCTGATGGATCTGAGAGATGGAGAGAGAGATTCCGTAAGCAAAAGAACAAATCGTCGGAAACTGAGAATCTCGTCGTCTTAAAATCGACGAAGAAAACAAAAAAAAAAGCAAAAACACGTGTCAAGATACTAGCGGACTAAGAGAGAGAGAGGAGAGAGATATTTATTACTATGTGCGTGTGGAACGCTTCAAGTCCTTCTCCTTTATAAAACCCGCGAGAGAGAGAGAGAAAAACATACGAATTACCCAAAATGCCCTCTGTCCCCATCGATGGTAACGGTTTTGATTGGATGAGACAATGCTCTATTTTGGGAAATCTTTTAAAATTGCTTTTTCTAAAAACGACGCCGTTTTAATGCAAAAGACTTAAATGCCCTTTGTTTTCTGTTTTTTCTTTTGTCTTTTAATTGAGTGGTAGTTATGTTGCGACAAGTCACTTCTGATAAAGTGAGAAAGGAAAAAACCGAGTACCGTCTTAACCGGTCAGAATTGATTCTTTTGGTGATGGCGTCATCGTAAATTTTATTCTTTATTATTGATTGATGATCTCAGCTAATTTAGTATTTTAAAATTAATCGATGCTTATGTCATTTAATGTAACAAGAAAAATACAAAAATCTTATGCCAGGAATATGGAGTTAAATATTTAAGTAGCTGGCATCATTAATCCTGGTATTATTTAAAACTAAAGATTCCACTATACTCCTTTTGTTTATAAGTTTAAAAGATGTTTAAAGATAATGAACTAAGAAGTTTCAAATTTTTTATATAATTTATCTTGTACTCTGGTTTCGTGAGTTAGCATTAGAGATGATGTAATCACTGATCCACTTACTCTTTTCAATTTATTTTGTTTATATAAATCTATATACGATTAAATAAAATTATTTCAAGTAATAAAAAAAAAATTCATAAATAATTGACTATAAATGTCAAATTATATTAAACCATTACATAAAAATTAAAAACATCAAATATTTTGAAGCAATAAAAAAATTTTAAACATCATTTAAATTGAGACAGAAAAAAAATACGCAAAACAAGATTTTATAAAGTTGAGCTTCAAATAAATGAAACCGGCGTAAATCTCATTTAAGATTTCTACGCGAATTAAAAAAACAGTTAAAGTTTTTATTTTATCCCTAATTAATACATAAAATTATTTGATATGTCAAATTAATAAATTGAAGGAGTGTCATATGAATAAAATTGTAATTTGTAAAAATATGCATTGAAAATATAAAACGAGATTCATGGTGAAACAAAATTTTAACTCAAAAAACGACATAAAATTTGAAACGGAAGGAATAACTTTAATTTTGTGTTTGTTCTTGCATGCATCTAGATCTATATGTCAAGCAAAAGAACATATTTTAACTAGTTTTAGTCGAGCATCAGTTGTAATCTCTGAATATATTACGTAGACAAAAAAAAATTACAACATATATTACGCGTTTGTCTTCACAGTCTGTAATCTCTGAATACAATAACATCATCTTAACTAATTTAGATGCTAAATAAGTGCATTTAGAATAAGCAAACATTTTAGTTGATTAATTGGGAGAAAAATGTTAGATGTTGGGTGCGAGACGAAGTGTGAACAATTCATTTATTTAGTTGAGAACAGGACATGCTTTAATACAACTCATATCAACTTTTTGTCGTGGTTTTGATGAAAATTGGTCGCATAGGACCACGCCATATAAATATAAATGAAATTTGATTTTTTTGTTGTTCCAAGGGACAACTCCTATTACGTCACCCAAATGACGACGATCCTTCGAGAGTGGAAAAATCTCTATCAAATCTAATTAAATTATGTAATCTAAATTAAATTACCTAATGCAAACTCTTCCAATGCGTTCATGTCAGCTAAATAACATTCTCAAGTAAAAGTGGAAATATTATCATCTATTTATATAGTTTCTTTGAGTCGTATTATGCCATAACTATAGAGTTAAGAGCATGATTAGTGCATATATGTTGAGAGGTTCTTAAAAAAAATCGTATTTTATTATGTGGGATTCTTAAAATCTAAGAATCCCATGTAAAAGTTTCTTAATTAAAAAATTTAAGAAATTTTTACATGGAGTTTTTAGATTTTAAGAACTCCATATAATAAAATACTATTATCTTTTCTTTTTAAAACCTCTCAAGATTTTAGCATTAATCATGGTCTAATAGAATATGTTTTACAATTGCTGTATAACCAATTAAAGCAAGCTCAACTCAAGTTCAGGAACATATGTTATGTGGACGGCTACATTCACCTCAGACAATAGCAGATCTAAAATTAAAATTAATGGGGATCAAAATACAAGATACAAAAACAAAAATGAAATAGAAAGGGTCTCTAAGAGGCAAATGTACTGATTGTGCTACTAAGAGCATCTTTAACTAGGTTTCTAAGTGGAGGTTCTTAGTAATTAAATTAATTAGAAAAAATGAAGAAAATTAGATTTGCTTAAGAAATGTATCTTATTTAGGCAATTGAATATACGTTTCTTGTTGTACAGATGGCGACATGTGAGTGGTTGAAGAAAGAAGAAGAGAGAGATCGAGAATCAGAAGCGTTTCATCTCTCTCTCTCTCTCTCTCTCTCGATGGCGAAATCAAGCTTCTGGATGGCGAAATCGACGACGAAGGTCACTCTCTGTGGCTCTCGTCGGCGACATCTCTCTGGGTGACTCTCCTTGACGGCGATTCTCGGTGGCTCTACGCGAATCGGAAGGTAAAAAGAGTTTCCTAGGTTTTTCAATCATGCATGTCTTTCGATCTTCCTTCTTCTTGTTCTGATAGTATTTTTTTGGTATTTTTTTGTTTGATTGGTTCGATTATGACTGTGGGTGGCTCTCTTCGA
>OVAN01010319.1:0-15895 GCA_900406275.1 Anastatica hierochuntica | reverse complement strand
TTCCTCGAATAAAACAATAGTAAAAATCCATAAAATACGAATACATCAGCTGCGAAGCAGGAAATTTGACTTCAAGAACTTTTTGTCGAGATCACTAGTAAAGCATGCGAGTAGGTGGCCATATGGACTGACAACAAGTCCACGATAGCGCTTACAAAAAATCTAGTATTCCATGGGTGTAGCAAGCATATACATAGAAGGTATCATTTCATCCGAGAAAGTGTTGAAAATGAACAAGTGGATGTTGAGCACGTTTCGGGAAAGGAGTTGAAGGCTGATATTTTTACTAAGGCATTTGGGAGACTTAAGTTCAAGGAGACGATAGAGTTTATTGAGATTCAAGATGTGTCGAGTAATACGTTCAAGCTTAAGAGGAAAAATGTAGATTTAAGTTTGATAGCTTGAGCTGCAAGCTAAAGAGAAACCTAATTAAGTTATGTTTGAGATAATTATTAGAGTTTAGTTTTAGGAGTTATCTAAAAACAAAGGTAGTTATCCGATAGGATTAGTTTTGAGGTTTAGCTATAAAAGGACCATCAAGTTATGATGAGTTCGTGAGTTTTAAAGAGATTGAGAGATTGAAGATTTTTTGGTTTTTGAGTTGAGTTTTCCAAAGCAATAAGAGTTTCTATTTTGTGTTCTTATTCAAAGTGTTGAATTAAATATCTCATGAGTTCAACAAACTCTAGTTCTTTCTCATATACTCATGGATAAACTCATGTGAATTCTTCATCGATGGTAAAAAAAAAAGGAAAAGAGTAACTTTGAAGGACTGAATTTTATTTCTCGTACTTGGTTTGCGTCAATAACAAAATGTAGCTCTTATAGAGCAGAGAATACAAAGAGGATAAGATCAAGTAACAATCTGGAAGAGTTTGGTTCGTTCTTATCCTCATGGCCAACTGTCTTCTTCGTGATGAGTGAGAGACTCAAATTTATTGTGGAGCTCTAATGTTTTCTCCTTTTGATTTTCATGTACAAAGTATTGAGAGGAGAAAGAGGATACCTTTGTCGTTTTATGATTTGAAGATATGAGCTTATTTCAACTCTGTTTCTATTGATTTTTTGATTCTTCGTGGCCCATACCTTTCATCAAACTACTCTTAATCACATTTCCACTCAAACTTGAAGTGAATTTTGTGGACATTCCAAGTTTGTGTCACAAATCAATAAAAGCTCATCTTGGTAAAGGTCTATTGAAGATATTGACTAGTTAGTGTGTTGCCAAAATATGTTAGTTTTGATTAACCCCAAGGCGACTTGTTCTTGAACATACTGGTAGTCACTGTTAAAGTGTTTTGATATCTTGCGGAGGGCAAGATTTTTACTTAGGTATACGGCGAGAGATTGTCGCAGTGCAGTCATGTTGCTTGAAGCTGTTATACACCAAGATCCCAAAGAAGCAAGGAAAGCCAAGTTATTTCTCGAGCTATCTCGACAAGGGCCTGTATTTAGCTTCAGTTGACGACATGGATACTCTAGCTTGTCTAGTTGCTGTCCAGGAAATGAAATTTGGACCGAGGAATGTGCAGAAACCAATTGTGGACAGACGAGTTTCCTTACATCTTGCCTATTCGTTATCGCTATATACGCTAAGTGTGATATTTTAGCTTTTCTTGATGCTTAGACTCATCTCCATTTTCCTTTTCACATACCTGAGTATTCGCTTAAGAAGACTAAAATATGTCAATATGGGTGCGTGCATCAATTGACAAACAAAATTTACTGCATATTGAATGTATGGTCTCGTTTTAGGTATTGGAGTTTTCCAACCAAGCTTCAAAAATATTTCGGTTCTGGAAAGAGATTAGAGTTTAGATTATCGACCTATAGTGGCAGGGGTGTAGCCATAGGATTGTAGTTTTTCGTAGCTGTTTGATGTAAGATTTCGTTGGCATAAGCTGTCTGATGCATAAAGAAACCATCTGACCAGGATTCTATCTCGATGTCGAGGTGGTAATGAGGTGGCCCAAGGTCATTCATTGAGAATCTGTTTTTGACTCTTTGTGTTAGCATTGTATCAAGTCTTGATCACTTTCCGTAAGTAGAATATCGTCTACATACAACAGTAACACCAATGATCTTCTGTTATGATGAAATGTAAATAGAGACGGATCTGTAGTGCAACATTTGAAGCGAAGGTCAAGCAAATAGTTATTGAAAGTGTCAAACCATGCTCTGGGGGATTGCTTGAGACCGTATAGAGATTTTGTGAGGCGGCATACAAGTGTAGGTTTGTTGGGATCAACGAATCCAAGAGGTTAATACATGAAAATTGGTTCTTGTAATTCCCCGTGAAGAAATGCATTGGAGACATCCAGTTGTTAAACTGTCCAATCCCTAGCTATGAAAATGTCTAGAACTGTTCTTATAGTTGCACTTTGCACCATCGGACTAAAGGTTTCCAAGTAATATAGCCCTTCTTCCTGATCAAACCCTTTAGCGACTAATCTGGCCTTTAGCTTATCCACAAAACCACCAAGTTTGAGATTAGTTTTAAACACACATTTGGACCTTATAATGGTCATGTCTTTCGTTGCAGGTACCAGGGTCCAAGTATGCAACATATAGATAATGTTCATCTCTGAAAGCACATCTTGATTCCAATTAGGATGTTTCATCGCAAAAGTTATAATCTTAGGTTCTTCTGTAGTGTATTTAGTTGCAAGAACAATGTACCTGGTGTTTGGTTTATGAATCCCTGCTTTGGATCGTGTAGTCATAGGATGCAGGTTCTGATTTTGAGCAGCAACATCATGAACACTAAAAGAAAGCACGCGAAATTTCGAGGAAAAATTGTGAGGAAAAATTTTCCTCGCAAAATTGCGACCTAATTGCTATAAAAAATTTATTGGTCGCAATTTCGTCGTAATTTTGCGGAAAAAAACTTTTGTAGCAATTTCCTCGCAAATTTGCGACGAAATTGGTAGGAACCCTTTGCAGTCGCAAAATTGCGAGAAAATTGCTACCACTTAGCAAAAGATGGTGTTTTCCTCGCAATATCCTAGCAATATTTTCGAGGAATTAGCGAGTGTACCCGAAAATTTGGGAACAAAAATCAGTCCTAGCAATTTTCTCGCAAATTTGCGAGGAAATTGCTAGGAACCGTTTGAAGTCACAAATTTGCGATGAAGTTGCTATCACTTAGCGGAAGAAAGTGATTTCCTCGCAATTTCCTAGCAATATTTGCGAGGAATTAGCGAGCGTAACAAAAAATTTGGTTGAAATGATTTTCTGGTGTGAAAAATATTTGCTAGGACAATGTTGGTCGCAAAGCACTCGCAAATGTTTCCTATATATACAACTCTTCACTGTCCCATTTCATTCACAATATCTTCAAACCAAAAAAAAGTAAAAAAAAATCGAAAAAATGTCGAGTTGGGAGTCTAACATTTTCGCCATACGAGGATGGATGTATAGGCACAAAGATCCTATTACCGGTGAAATAAAAAAAGAGTACCAGGACGGTTTGCGCGGCTTCATCTAACAAGCGACAAACAACTCCCTTGCGCAAGAAGCACGGTAAAATCTTCTGCCCTTGTGTGAAATGTCAGAACGAAAATTATATCTCAATTGACAACGTGAAGAAACATTTATATAATAGAGGGTTTATCCCAAATTACTATCTATGAGTTTCTCATGGGGAAAGTTGTAATGTTGAAGAAGGTAGTAGCTCTAGTCGTGAGAACCTAATTAGAGGAAGAACCAGTGGTCATACGCAGCATAAAACAGAAAATATGTTTCATGATATGGTTAGNTCATGATATGGTTACAGATGCATTTCAGAATACATCATATGCATGTCAAGAAAATGCAACATTTGTTGATGTTCCAAATTATGAGGAACCGAACGTAGATGCAAAAATTTTATTATGATATGTTAGACGGTGCTAATCAACCTATCTATGATGTATGTAGAGGAGGTATGTCTAAACTATCATTGGCATCTAGGATGATGACAATTAAAAGCGATTACAACTTACCTGAGAACTGCATGGATGCATGGGCATATTTATTTAAAGAGTATTTGCCTGCGGATAATAATTCGGCTGAGTCTTATTATGCAATTCAGGAATTGGTTTCTGGTCTTGGGTTACCTCCCAAATGATTGATGTATGCATCGACAACTGCATGATATTTTGGAAAGATGAGAAAAAGTTGTAGGAGTGTCGCTTTTATGGGAAACCGAGATATCAACCTACAACTGGACGTACTCGCGTATCATTTCAGCGGATGTGGTACTTGCCAATCACTGACAGGCTGAAGGGACTATATCTTTCATAAAAGACCGCGGTTGCGTTGAGATGGCACGCAGAAGATAGAACTGGGAATGGAGAGATTACACATCAGTCAGACGCGAAAGCATGGAAACACTTTCAATTGGTATACGCTGATTTTGCTAACGAGTCCAGAAATGTGTATCTTGGTTTGTGTACAGATGGGTTCAGCTAGTCGCTCATTGGGAGGCGGAGAAGCACGTTTTGAGAAGCCAGCAGTGCACCGCGGCCCGGAAGAACCCTGAGACGCAAAGGGCGGAGCCGACGCATACAGCCGGACGTGATTCGTTCAGGGTCACGGCCCAAAAAATCGTAAGTATTTAAATTTTTAAAAATTTTCAACTAAATAATTAAATGATTTAAATATTTTATAAGAAAATAAATGATGTTAATATTTTATAAAAAATTAAATAATGTAAATAATATGTTAAATAAGGCTAAGGAAGGTGTCGACGTTCTCGATCTACTGGTCGTGCTAAAAGACACGAAGAAGAAGTCGGAAGGCACCTTTGTAGATGCGAAGTCTGAGCAGCTCGCGATCGATGTCTGCCGCTGGATCGACGATGCGGAGATGGCTCTTTCGATGGAGTGCACAGATAGTACCGTCCAGTCTACGGGTCTTTCCCAGTTCGAGAAGAACAAGATTTTCGGGGAGGTTAGTAGTAATTAATTTTAATACATATTTTGGTTTTTTTAATTCTTTAATATGCTTACTAACGTTTCTTGTTTTCTTCTGTAGCTTGCTCCCCGGTCGAAAGACCGGTTTTTTGGTGTTGGGTCTCTCCAATCTGAGGCCTCTTCAGTTGCAGCTGGTGTTGAGCATCAAAGTGTCTACTCGGATTCACTTTAGGAGAAGTTGAAGAGGGCCGAGGAGGAGCTTCTGGCGGCTCGTGTAGCTACTAACGCAGCTCGCGAAGAAGCTAACGCGACTCACGAGGAGGTCAGTGTTGTTCGGTCGAAGATGGTCAGCTATGAGCAGCAGGTTAGCGATCATTCTCGCCTTTTCAGTTGGCTTGCAGAGAAAAACCCCGAGTTTGCTCTGGACGCCTCTAATATTCAGTAGCAGCAGCCGCAGCCGCAGCAGCCGCAGCAGCAGCAGCAGCAACCTCCGTGAAACGACGTTTAGATTTTAGTGTTTATTTTTGTTTTGTAAAATATTTTTCGTAACATTAATTTTTGTTTTCAAAATTAACTTTCTAATATATTTAATTTCCATTTATATTTTTTTATTTTAAAATTATTTTCGTTTATTTTAATTACATTTTATTAAATTTATTTCAATTAATTTAAAAAAGTTCAAACATTTTACGAGGAAATTGCGAGGATTTCGTCGCAATTTCTTGCGAGGAAAATGCGAGGAACAAACGCATTTCCTCTCGTTTTGGTCGCATAATTTTGTGACTAAATTGCGACGAAATGTTTTTTCAATCACAATTTCCTCGCAAAATATTGCGAGGAACTTGCGAGAGAGAATCTTATTTCTTCGCAATTTCGTCGCAATATTTTGCGACGAAATTGATAAGAAATGCGTTTGTTACTCGCGTTTTCCTCGCAGTAAATTGTGATTTCTATTTTTGTCGCCAATTTTTCGCATTTTTGGTCGCAATTTCCTCGCAGTTTTGCGAGCACAACGCGGCTAAACTTTTTCGTCGCAAATTTGCGAGAAAATTGCGACAAAAGGCAATTTACGACTAACGATTAACAATTGCCTCTGTTTCCTCGCAATTTCCTCGCAAATCACCATTTGCTAGAAAACTGCGAGGAAATTCTTCCTCGCAATGGACGTTATTTCTTGTAGTGGAAGCTCTTCATCGTTAATATCTGCAGCAGGTTCATTCTCTTCACCCGATTTTTGCTCTTGTTCAGCTCCACTTTGTTCATTCTCTTCACCCAATTCCTTGCTCCTGTTCAGCCCCACTTTGTTCATCTCTTCACTTGATTGTTGCTCTAGTTAAGTCCCATTTTGTGCATCATTATTTGGTTGATTAACAACATGCTCTTCTGCATTTATTTCAGGTCCTCGAGCTTGAATTTGTTGATATGTTGATGAAGGAAGGAGACTTAGAACCTCTATATTATGTTATACTGATGGTTGAATTGTAGAGGTTGCCATGCCTTTAGTAGTGTTGATTCATACCGAGGGACTAGTTTGTGATATTTTTCTTTGAATGGATAGCATTCTTCATTGAATATAACATTATGCATATATATATTTTTCTAGATGGAGGATATAAGCAGCAATACCCCTTGTATTGAGAGTTATACCCCAAGAAGACGCATTGCAACGATCTCGGCTCACACTTCAGTTCTGTTATCGGCTTGAGGCATGGATAACAAGCTGATCCAAAGGTACAAAGTGTCGAGTAATCTGGTTTTGTTTTGAAGAGAACTTCATGTGGACTTTTGTTGTTCAACACACTGGATGGGAGAAGATTACTTATGTAATTAGCGGTAAAGAAGGCTTCGACCTAGTAAATCAGAGGAGTGAGGTTGTGGTACATCATAGAAAGACCAATTTCCACAAGATGTCGATGCTTTTACTCAGCTACCCCGTTTTGTTGCGGTGTATATGGACATAAGATGAGATGCTTTATTCCATTGTCAGAAAATTGTTGTTTTAACAAGTTCATTGTAAATTCACCTCCTTCATCATTTCGAAAATTTTTTATCTTGTTTTTAAACTAATTTTCGCGAAACTTTTGAAAGGCATGAATGTTACCTTGGGGTGAGGAGATGGTAGTGGAGCAAACATGAGTGATTGGTAGAAAAGTACCATCGGCAATCAGAATAGTAGCAGATCCTTAATAGTTAGGGAGATGAGATTTGTAGAGTGCTTGGCGAGGCTGTAACATGAACAGATGCTCCTGAGTCAGGATACCAGTCTCTACCTAATTCATCAGACATTTGTATAGTAGAAAAAACCTGAGAAACTTGTTAATCCTGATAGTTATGGTCAAATCGTTTGTAGCATATTAAAACTGTGTGACTTGTGCGACCACATATTTGACAAATTGGTCACTCTCCAACATACGAAGAAGGAGATTGGTGCTCCATAAATCCTCTCCCTCGAGAGGAGTAACCTCCGCTACCTCGATTGTTAACAGAACGGAAGTAACCACCCTCTCTGACCAGATGTATATTTGTTGGTTGAAAAGCGTTATGAGGAGAGGGATTTTGAGCACAAAAATTGGATTAGCGCCTTGAAGCAAAGCTAGTTATCTCAGATACAACCTTACTAAATGATGGAGCAGGGAAACGAGACATAGAGCTTTGTATTACCGCAATTATTGGGTCATATTCTCTACCGAGTCCATTCATGAAACTAAATAGCTTTATTGATTCATCAATTAGTGCATAAGAAAATGTACAACCATTGTTTCCCTGAAGGAGAACACTTCAAAGCTTGGTCGAAAACTAAGGGATAGAGAGCTGAGACATGGAGTCGAGAATGGTCCTAGGAAAACCAAACCTATGCGCTGTCACATTCGACCAAACTCATGTGCAGACATATCAGGCATCCAGAACTCAGGGTGTTACAATCCGTCTTAGAATTATGGACTAATTCTGTAAGGAGGGGAAATTGTAATCAACCGATTTTGTTTCCCCGTTCGACTTCAGTAAACCTGTTTTTACCCAAAATTTTAACCTTCCTATTTAAACTCATTTTGACCTAAAACTAAGCTAATTTCGATCCATTCTTTTTCCCCCTCGAGCCGTCAACCACCAAAGAGAAAACAAAAAGAATTTTTAAGCAAAATAGATGGATAGAAGAGAGAAAAGAAGGAAGAATAAGAAGCATGTGCAATCTCTGCAGAGGACAGACTCGACATGCTGTGGGAAAACGCACAACTGGCCGACCAAATCAACATCGTTAGATCTGAAAATTTTACAGAAGATAACTGACTCCTTTAGTGACATTCTCCATATTACAAAACATGATTTAAGGCAATATTATAAAACTTCTGATCGTTTTATCAAGGATCATGGAATCAGACCGTGAATCCGACTAGTTAGAATGTAAAGGATGTTTCCAAGATCAATCGAAGTCCGATCGGCGTGAAACTGGAGCCTACGGCTAGAAGACGTCTATGGCTACAATATGATCGTTGGATCGAAGAGTTAACAATCAGTTTCGTTTTTACCACTTTGTTGCCGAAAGTCTTCTTTTCTGTCAGTTTTTCATATATGCGATGTTTGAGTGTAAATTATGTTTGACTCGTTTAGAAATGTTTCTTGGAGTTGATCTTCTCTAGTTTTTCTGTAGAGACTCTTATAAATCCACGGGTAAAGGGAAAACCAGTTTTGGATTCATATGAGTGGAGAAGCGTATCCCAAAAGTTGATGCAGTGAAGCTGCCCGCGTCAAGAAGAAGCTGAGGAACTCAGAGTTCTCGTTTCCAAGAAGTCTCGGGAAACCCGAGACGTTCTCGTCATTGCTAGTATTGCGAGAAGGTATTTTTCTAGACTCGTAGTTATCTTTGGTTTTCGTAGTTCCGTTTTAGGATTAATTTCTATTTATGAAAAATTTCTATTTTTGCAAGTTCCCAAATTTAGAAATCTTCTATTTTTGGAAAGTTTCCTTTTTGGAAAGTTTCCTGACTTTGTAGCTTCTTTTTGTGGTTTCCATAAATGGAAAATATTTCCTTTTTAGGTAGGTCCCGATTAAAGGTCTAATCCGGGTTTTTTCTGGTTCAGGTCCTGAAGGGTAATCGCCAGCCGCTATTCAACCGAGTCAAGGATCCACGTCTTAAGGCTAACAACCCCCTTTTCCGTCCGATCTTTTTAGGATTCTTTCTTCGGTAGGATAGGTTTATCGCGTCTTGCTTGTTGTCTTGTTTGAGAGTCGTGTCAGTCCTATTTGTTGATTGTGAACATGAATAAGTCTAGGATGTTGTAGTGCTTTACGATGATTGCGTGAGGTTGTCCGTCAGTTAGAGGGAGATGATTGCCGCCCCTGGAAGAGGAATAGGTAGCCTTAGGGACCATGCATACCAAGTTACGGAGAAGAGAAAAGGAAGCCCTAGATCCTGTGCAGTGGTGAACGTTAGGTCACATAGTGGTGTCAGGGGCTTTGTGTAGGGCATTGTTTGATGTCATGTTTGATGTTTGAGGTGCAATAGGTGTCGTGCTTGGTGTTAAACCTATGTTATCGTAGGAAGCTTGCGAAGTATTTTTGGCGGTGTTGCGTGTCTAGCAACCAACTCCTCGCTGAGTGATTCCCTTGTCACTCACCCCTCTCTTTTTGTTTCTCCCTTTTTTTTACTCTTTTCAGGTGTGTTTGCGGGTTAATATTAGAAGTGGTGGTTCTACGAAATGGTTTTGGTTGTACTAGTTGGACATTTTCGGTATCTTCGAGATGGGGACGAGGACGTTATACGTTTATTTGGATATAAAAATCATTTACATTTATTTGGATATTAAAATGATACTTTTTCTCAAAATTTTGTTTTTTGATGATGAGAGACTGTTTTAAATCTCTCTTTCATTTAAAATATTATTGTGGCCTTATTATAAAACGGAACCGCCTCAAACGTATAAATACTTGGACGATCTATTTCGTTTCACACAAAAAAAAAAGTTACCACCCTTCTCTTCATCATCGGTGACTCCCGCCGATAATCCGACAGTGAATCAAATCCACGGTGAGTTACTCAGAACCCAGAATCAAAAAGTCTTTCGTTTAACAATTCCTGAATTCAATCGCCTTGTACCCTTAAATTCATGTGATTAATTAAAGAAACTCGTCGCCTAGGTTTCAATCAAAGACCCCTTTTGTTTATATGCTCGTTGTTGTTTCTTTGTGGATGATCTTAGGGTTTCATCTCGTGATGCCTGGGTACGATAGAATCAGCGAATTGCCGGATTCTTTGCTAACTCAAATACTCTCGTGCTTTCCGACTAAAGATTTGGTGAAGACTAGTGTTTTATCCACTAGATGGAAGAATCTTTGGCTAAGTTTTCCCCGTCTTGACTTAGACTGCTCCTTCTTCCCTTATGGAGAAGACGAAGTGTTTCTCAGCTTTCTTGACAAGTTTCTCGAGTTTAACCCTGAGTTACGCCTGTCAAGAGTCAAGATAAAGTGTCGTGACTTGGCGATAAAAGGGCTCAGAGATCGGATCAGCAAAGCGATCAACCGTGGAGTTCAGTATCTGGATGTTGAGAGCTCTTTCCATTATCTAGAAGATGGCACCGATATCTATCCTTTTATCGAGTACATGCCTCTGAATCTATATACGAGCAACACATTGGTTTCCTTAAAACTCTCGTACACAGGTCTTGAGGATCCAAGTTCTGTTTCCTTGCCTTGTCTCAAGTTTATGCATCTTATAGAAGTTCATTGGCGTTCCAATTCGAATCTAGAGAAGCTCCTCTCAGGATGTCCTGTACTTGAAGAACTGACCTTGCTGAGAAATATGCATGATGATTTTGAGGGTACTGATGGTGAAATTATGCGCGTGAGATCTCGGAGCCTGAAGAGATTTTATATTCCAAGCTTGCAAAAATATTTCGAGATGCGTAGTGTGAAATGTGCACTTGAGATTGATGCTCCAGGGCTAGAGTATATGAGTCTCAGAGAAGATCATTTTGATAGAATCGTGGTAAAGAACCTGAGTTCTTTGGTGTCAATTGTCTTTGGTATCAAATTCATCATCGCAAGTTACTTTTATTATTATCTTGATCCGGAAGGTCTGATCCGTGATTTTCTCAGTGGGATATCAAGTGTAAAACATATGACCGTCTCTGAGATATCAACGAGGGTATGAATATTCACACAACATTTCATTGACTTTGTCTAATTGGAAACCACTCATTAGTAGTCTTTACACCTTTCTTCTTGTTGCAGGCCCTTCATTCTTACTCAGAAGCAGGAATCATTCCAAAATTCAATAACTTATCACGTTTACAAGTCACATTCCCGTGCGACTTGTTACAGTTTTTGCCAGCTTATCTTGAGAGTTGCCCGAATCTGAATCACCTAATCATGGTAAAACCCGTTGTGATTTTGTGGGATGTGTTTTACTGAAAGCTCAGCTTTCGTGTCTTTTTTGTGTGTTTTACAGAATGTTGTGTATGAAAGGGATATGGAGGAATTCAAACTCAAAAAAGTGCCTCATTGTTTCTTAACGACCCTCGAGTTTGTTGAGATGAGAGGGATTTCCGAATGGGGAGAAGATGAGCTGAAAGTGGCTAGTTACTTTCTTGAAAACGCAGAAGTCCTCAAGAAACTGGTTGTGAGTCTCGTGAACTATCCTCGAGCTGTTACGGATTCAGAAATCTACAAAGAGCTTAACAAAGTCGCAAAACGTTCGCGAAGTTGCAATGTGCTATCCTTGACTGTGAAACCTATTGATGGTAGTCATGGAATGAGCTCATCATGAGAGCAGCGTTATCAATCAGTGTAGGTAGGAGAGAAGAGTCTCTGTTGTGTCAATGAAAAGTTGCAAGTTAGGCTGAAGTCTTTTTTCTTATAGACACACTTTTGTTATGTCGTCTTCTTCGAAATTCTGTTGCTTCTTTCTTTAGTTCCTTAGTAAATATTTAGTCCTCTTTGCTTCTGCTTCTTAAGAACGAGACATGTAGGAGCCAATTCGGTTCGGTTTCTTTCGGTTCGAAAATTTTGGTATTAAAATTCATGAATTATTTTTACTACAATCTCCGTTTGGAAAATGTTGATGTAGTGTTTCGTATGAAATTTAATTAAATATGGTTTGGAAAAAACAAACCAATCAAGATTAGAAAACAATCTTCGACATAATTTTGGTTACATGTGATTGGTTAATTCTGGTTTGTTTTGGTTTTGATAAGACCATCTCTATATTTCTCGACACACTGCTCAAAGGATACTCGTCGCAATTCTCGTTCAAGACAGCAACAAATTATCCGAAAAAATCTAGAATGAACCGAACGAATAACCACAAAAAAAACTCTTCCCTTTTGTAACTAACAGTAAAAACTGTTTTTTTTTGGAATATTGTTTAGATATCAAATCATCCAAAACTAAATTCGAAATATACATATAATGGAAAATATGCAATCGTGTTAAAATACCCTTATTACCAAACCAAACTAACTAATTTTTTTTTCCAGTGGCATAACATGTAAATATAACAATAATGAATGTTATCTTCAGAAAATTATTTATTCAGATATTAATGGGCACCTTTCCTTTGAAACTGTCTTAGAAAATGGAATCACAATCTCTTCAAACGTATCAATACTTAAAATGATATGTTTCGTTGCCACTTTTCCCTCTCATCATCGGTGGCTTTGGCGGATAATCCGCCGAATCAAATCCATGGTGAGTTCTTCAGAACCCGGAACCCATATTTCAATCGCTTTGTACCCTTAATCGTGTGATTAATTAGAGAAACTCATATCTTAGGATTCATTCAGAAACCCCTTTTGTTTATATGCTCGTTGTTGTTTCTTTGATCATGCTCATATCTTAGGGTTTCATCTCGTGATGTCTGGTGTTATGGATGGTTTTGGGATGTTCTTTAGAAAGCACTACGAAAACTAGAAGACAGTGAATACGTGAATTCGATGTTAGGATCTAAGCAAAAGAGATGGAAAAAGATGTGTATTGCTCTCTTGAGCCTAGGGTTTTGGGATCCCTTCTCCAAACCCCTAAGTTTTATATTTATACATGGAGTTCATCGATATCTCCTACAAATCAGGAGATATCGTATATATCTAAATATATTTACATGATTATCTACTTATTTATCAGATAAGATAAACACTAAATAATGGCGGCTGGCTTCGAGCCTCTAGCCTCGCTTTGGCATCCGGCTTCTGGCTTCGCCAGGTCGTCTGGCTTCCTGATTTTGGGCATTCTCCTGCCTTATGACCTTACTGTTGTACTTCGTTCAAACCAGGGGGAATTCTCAAGGCTCAAATTACTCCCAACAGTTTGCCCCTTATTGCGCAGGTTCGATCCGAAGCTGAGGATAATGTGTTTGTCTTGTTGCTTTGGCAGGAAGCCACACGTTGCTTGGCCATTCCCTCGTATGAACATGTGCCGCTTCGAGCTCCTTGGATACTTGCTTGCTTCTAGCTGGAGTATCGTTGATTGTGGTTGCGATTTCTGCAGGAAGTTCCTGCTGCTTCTTGACGCCTTGCTTCTTGCTCTAGATCTTTTGAATTTCAAACTCGCAAAGTGCTGAGAATCATGGAAATTGTTGCGAGATCTCGGCCGTCCGTTTAGGTTACGTTAGGATTTTTTGAAGAAAAGGGAGAGATTGCTCTGAGATCTTTGCTTCCTCATCATTATGTGTGTGTGATAACTTAACTTCTTTCTCTTTCTTCTTCAACATTTCAATTTCTTTTCTTCATTCTTGCCTTTTTCTCTCTACTCTCTTTCCTTCTTCTTGCAAAAAGCTTCCTTTTGGAATCCACATTCGAGTTCTATCCCATTCACGATCCCAGGTTAGAATCTTCTTCTCCTTCTCATGTTTTCTTCTTTTAGGCTAGGATCCAGAGGATATCTTTAGGGTTTAGGTTCGCTTAGCTTCTAGGTTTCTTGCCCCCTTTTCGAACCCTAGATCTGAAAAACTCAGACCTTCTCAGGTCGCAATGTCCAGCTCTACCAAAGAATTCTCGTCGGAGGTCTCTTCGTCAGTCGGTGCCAGGGTCTGAAAGAGGCATTTGATCAGGAGTAGGCCCTCTTCGGAGGTTGAAGGATCTTCAGAGGACCTAGAGATCCAAGATGTCACCGCAAGACCCCTTCGCATCGTCGCGGGTCTAGTTCTCTGAAGGTGGATCCTTTCTCCTCTATCGACTCCGAGCTTCTTGAAGCTTTGAAATATCAGTACCCTCTCGAGAGGGGTCTGAGAGTGCGGGTGGCCAAGGACGGCGAGGGCCTCTGAAAATCTCGGGGATGAGATTGCTATGTACGAAGGTTACTTCGAGGCTGGAGTCAGGAGTAGGATACCGACTCTAGTGGTGAAGGTCTCAGAGCACTTTAGTATTTGTCCTTCTTAGCTGAACCCACCTTCATGGAGGATTCTCATTGTTGTTCAGGTCCTCAACGACTTTCACGGGCTCGACCTGGGTATCAACGAGCTCCTCTATGCTTATTACTTCTCCCCTGTATCTCCTGGCGAAGGAAAATACTATTTCCACCCTTGGGCTGGTGCTCCTCTCGTAAAGGAGCTGGAAAAGAGCGAGAGGAAGGGGGCCGCCTTTGCAAAGAACTGGGCACAAAGATTTGTTTTTATGAAAGTTGGGTTGACGCCTGGCTTTTCTACTTTCTGGAAGTTCACTGGTAGGTCTAGGATGTTTCTCTTCTTATGGTGCTTAGAACATGTACTAATCTTGTGATCTTTTTGCTTTTGTAGAGGTATCGGCGGAGAAGTCAGAGGAAGGCAAGGAGGGTGCTGAGAAGGCTTGGGAGATTCCGATTGAAGAAAGAAGTATCCCGTTTCTGTTAAGTGAGAAGGCGTTAGGGCAAAGCAACATCAGAGGTTTACTTTCTGCTTCCTTTTTGCTTTTGATTTTATCTCTTGCTGATTTCTTTTTGTTAGAATTGTAAGAGATTTAAGAGAGAAATATGAAGAACATGTTTGAATTGTAAGAGAAAGAGAGAGGAAGAATTCGAACTAGAGAGAGAGAACAAGGTTTAGTATATTCCTTGATAGTTTTTACAATACAAGAGTAGATTCTTATAAAGAGAACCATAATTTTAAAATACATAAGCTTACAAAAATACTAGAGGTCAAATGCAAGTACTAGGAATTTAATGTTGTGTAAGAGAGTGTAAGATGGTCTTCTTTGAAGGGTAGCCAACGACTTCTTACAAGAAAGGGACAGCTCCTTCCTAGCTCCTTCTTAGCTATAGCATGTGATCTTGCCTCTTTTAGTATTAGAGCTTCCTTCCAATGGTTCCTAGGACTTTCCTCATATAGACTTTGCTTTGTTTAATTATTATAAGTGCTATTAAGATCTAAATCTCTCCTTACATGATTAATTTCATATAAGTAGACTTAAATCTTAATACTCCCCCTCAAGCTTAACTATAGGTCCTTACTATAGTTAAGATTGGAACCATGATTTCTTGCCTCATTAAAACCTAAGTGGGAAAACCCTTTGGGACAAAACCACACTTAGGAAAAAGAGTACAAGTCCTCATGGCTAAGAGGATCTAATGTTTGTGAGTCTAAGCCTTGGATAAATAGACTCATAAATCTTCTTGCTTGTTGCTTTGGTGAAGATATCCGCCAATTGATCTTCGTTCCTTGTATAACACGGTAATGTAACTCCTTGTTCCACCATTTGTCGAACCTTGTGACAATCCACTTCAATATGCTTTGTTCTTTCATGGAATACTGAATTAGACGCTATATGTATGGCGGTTTGATTATCACAATGCATTGTGATTGGTTTTGACGATTCTATACCCAAATCCGTGAGTAAGTTCTTGATCCAAATCAGCTCATTTGTGAGCTTTCTCATGGCTCTATACTCGGCCTCGACACTAGAGCATGACACCACCTTTTGCTTCTTACTCTTCCAAGTAACCAAGTTTCCTCCTATAAAGGTGCAATAGCCGGTAGTAGATCTTCTATAATTTCTATCTCTGGCCCAATCCGCATCGCAATATCCTACTATCTCGGTATC